>MU619249.1:234953-256607 GCA_025201805.1 Parasitella parasitica
ACTTGGCGCTACCTGGAAACAACATTGGTATCAATGTTTTCATCGATATCTATAAAGTTATCAGATGATATCACAAATTTACATATCAGAATTGCATATAATCAATGATAGGCTTCCATAAAGAGCAAAATAAACACTGTCTTATGCGCCATAAAACCAGGCATGATCATCGCTATCTGAGCATAACTTGATTTCCACTGAGTGATGTCTCTATCAAACGTTTTTTTGTTTTTTGTATCGGAGTTTTAAATATGATCACGTGTTCTTCGTGTTTTTGTTTGGAGATATTATCGTGATACTACTAAAAATTGATGTTATAATAAATGTGCTATTTTCAGTAAGAAGGTAGACCGATATTTAAGTTTTACTGGAAAAAAATCGATTAAAAAAATAACAAATATCAAGTTGATAAAGATAGAGGCTTTATTTTCAAATCGACAGATGTATAAAGCTCCAGTTCATTTACTAGCCAGATAGATGAACCTTTAGGTATACTTAAGCTATGGATAAATGCTTTACCCTCGTAATTAAATGTTTACGACAATTCTGATTAATTAGCATCACCTTTAATATCATGCTAAACAACATCGCTGCAGCAGACTAAAGTGATCTGCCATAATTATAGATAGGAGACCATGGCAATGTACTTCATTGAAGAATCAAGATTGTCCAATTATGTGATGTCATAAACTTGTGTGAAATGGAGAATGTCTCTATTTCAAATCAAGAAGTTTATTCCTGTAATGACACAGATCTGAGCACCAGGATAAAGGTCAAGGCACAGTCAGATCAAAGACGTGCAGCCCTTGTTGTATAAACTTACATAGTATCCTGTCAAGTAGTTTATTACTGGAAATTAGTCTTGTCAATTAGTAATCTAAATAAGTAATCATAAATTTATATAGTCGTAAAGAATATAAATAGCAGATGTAATTTCGATCTTAAATAAAGAATTATTAGTTTTTTATGTCTCTTGACCTCTGGTTTTTATCTTTTTTTTATACCAACAATATCAAATCAGTATAAAATTATCTGAAGATTAATAATCCCAGATCATGGAATATATATATATCAGCACAAGTAGATAATGATATGGCTACAAAAATTATTATTTTAAAGCAGTGATGAACAAAAACAGGTTTTCTTTCTATAGTTTTAAACATTTGCTAATAACTTCTGCTAAAGAAACTGTAGAACAGCGATCGATCCTAACACACTTGGCGACAACTCAGTGTTTTTATGAAAAACATTTCTATCCATAAAAATGTTGGTATGGATACAGTTATCAACAGAAATGAGAAAGTTGTAAAAAACTATTATTAATTTGCCAGGTACAAAAAGCTAATGAATTTTGTTGTTTGATAAGAATGTGTAGATATAGTAAATCTCCATGAATAATCATATGAATGCAATCAAATCACATTTGACATTTATTCATTTTAGCAATCTCGGCTTTGTAAGAGCATAGTACTTTCCATTTTTTATGTCCTTTTACATATATAATGAATATATTAGCTTTATATCTACTCCGTTGTAAACCATTTTGATAGCTGAAAAGTAACATATCTAATGGTTGTGTTGTATAATTATATCGCTAGGCAAAATGAATGTTGCAGAATGGAAATTCATTAATGCTTTTTGTCTTTTTCATTTATTCTCTTCATATGCACTTAATGAAATATAGTAGCAATATTATCAATCATTTTAAATCAAAAAATTTGTAGGATTTAAGTTTAATACTTGCATGTTATCCATAATATTCTTTTTGACTCTGATATTACGGTAAATTGCATTAACATTACGATATGTCATGAACTTAGTGGTTGTATATCTTCCGTATTTGATCCAAGCAATTCACATTTTTGCAGCCTAAGGAAACTTAAAGTGTGAGCTTTCGTTTATTAATGCTCGATAATCTTTTCTTCATCATATTCGATATTTTCTAATAATAATCTATTTTTGAGGAAGGTAAGCACATTTTGCAGAATTTACGCTAAATTTCATGACCATAGCTTTCTACCGAGCTACAGAGAGGTAAACCATCGCACAATCGACCAAGTAATGATTCACTTCTCCTTGACAACTTGGAACCGGAAGATAATAATATAAATTTAACACAAGACTTTAAAGCAGCAAATATGGAAGGGTCTTGCAATAATTTAATGATCCTACTCTTTCTTCAAGGGCAACAATCAATGATTCATCTAAACTCTTGTAAAAAGCCGTGACTTAAATTTTTGATGCAAGATAAAAGCGAGACATAGAAAGCAGTTGCTTTCCTTCTTCCTATTTCTAATCTTCGCATATTATACGCCATGTCTGAAGATATTAAACAAATATCTCAGTCTCTAGAAAAAACGACTGTCCATAAAGATGGCTTGATAGATCTTGGCCAAGAGGATGTACCACCAGAGTCATCTGCCATTCAGAATTTCGCTACCACTAAAAAGTTTGAGTCCTGTTAAAAAATGCATACATAAATCTTTAATTGACATTTCGTTCTTTTCTTCATGAGCAGTGATCAAGAGCCAGACAAATCTCTAGAGACGAAAAAGCAAAGAGTACCTACACCACCACCTACAGAAACTGGTAAAGCATGATATGGTCTATATTTGTTGAGAGATAGTGCACTCAAAATTACATTTTATTAGTTATTTCAACGCACCAATTTCGAGCTGATATGCCTACATTCGATTTTCATAGATTTTTGGAGCAGATGAAAGAACCAAGTGCTGCTCATATCGCTCGCTATACAAAAGGGTAGGTTCCCGTATTCTTTATGCTTTGTACGACAGAGATGCTTATTTTCGCGCATATATTTTAGTTTTATTGCTGCATTTCATCGCCGAGAAGCATGGACAGTGGATGAACAAATCAAATTCATTCAAGATTTCCTCAGTGTAAGTAGGATGTAATGTGTTGTTTTGGATGTTAGTATTGACCTGTAAAAAAATAGTTTACATATGTCAAAATGAGAGATTGTGATGTATGGAGAGATATTTCAGAGAAAGAATTTGAAAATGCAAAAGAAGGCATGGAGAAATTGGTGATGAATCGATTATATAATACGTTAGTAGATAATGTGTGGTAATAATACGTGTGTGTGTTAATATTGAAATTTTAGCACATTTTCTCCTGGTACTATGGACGATAAAGAAAAGGACGAAATCCTACATCATAAAATCAGCATTTTTCGTTGGGTTCGAGAGGAGCATATTGATATACCCAAAACAGACGATAATGACTCATTTTTGACATTTGCAGAATCGGAATTGTTAAAAATGAATAATTACAAGGCACCAAGAGACAAACTTATTTGTATTTTGAATTGTTGCAAGGTTATATTTGGCTTGATGAAGCATATGGAAGGTGACGAAGGGGCTGATGTATTTCTGCCTTTGTTGATTTATGTTGTAATTCGAGCAAATCCTCCAAAATTAATATCAAATGTTCAGTAAGCGTCATTTACGTCAAAGATGGAAATAAGAATTCTGATTTTTCCAACAAGGTACATTTCCCGGTTTAGAAACCCTGAGCATCTCAAATCAGAGGTTGGCTATTATCTGACTAATCTTGTAAGTACCCACTGCGTAAAATAAGGGTAGACTCTGATGTGTATATAACTGGTCGCAGATGGGTGCTATCGAATTTATCGAGACGATGGACGTAAACTCGTTAACTATATCTCAAGAAGAATTTGATAAGAACATCGAAAAAACAATGACAGAGTTAGATCAAGAGCAGCCACAAACTATAAACGACGATACAAAACAAGTTATTAGCTATGAAAATGCATTGCATCCTAGACATGCCAAAAAGCACCTGCAAAAAGACCAGCCATTGATTGATTTGGGCACAGATATTGCACAGAAATCAATCAATTTCGTTGAGAAGTTATTTTCTGACAGCAGTGCAAGTAACAGTGAAAATGAAAATCTCGCAAGCCCTAAACAAATGCACCGCCGTCATCATAATCATCATCACAATTCAGATAATCACGTACCTAATGAACCCTCATCTTTATCTCAGGAACTGCCTGTGCCCGTAAACATGGTAACTCCAAACCTAGCAGCAGCTAGAGTCGAAGGAACTACAGTTAGGGACTCACACAAAGAGTTTGATGAAAACCTGAGTACCATTGTGTCCATGTTTCCTAACATTGAGCCAGGCGTCTGTTTCATGATATTGCAAGCAAGTGAGGGCAAATTATCGCACACAATTGAAAGGTATGGCAAGAGTTAGAACCAAGGACGGCCCGAAAATTTGACTGATTTTGCGATTATAGTTTACTGGACATGTCAAACGAGCAAACCAAATAATTGAAAGTGCTTTTGTAAATTGTTCAAGTGATGAGTGTTTGTATGTAAATAAAATTTTCAGGATAAAAACGCATTGATCGGTTAAGATCTCAAGGATCCAATTTTGGAAGGTGATAATAAAAACGATAATAAAAAAATGGAAGAATCGCAAATTACACCTTCTCTGTCAATTCCGATAAAAAAAAAGGTGGATCAGCAATGGCAAAACGAATTTTTCAATTGTAATGGATTTTACAAGTGCCTATGCTTTTCTGTCGACCATGACTATATTGTAGTTAATCATTTTTAGGCTTTGCTTCAAAGCACATGCACGCGGTGTGTAAATGAATCGTTTCTGCTCACAAGCATTTCATGTAAAAAAAAATTGCATTAGATTGAACTATGTCCAAAGGCATAAATCGAACCATGGTAGTTTCCCGTGTGATTTCTCTGCCTCTAATGAGAAACGGCGCTAGGGACAGCATCTGTAGCGCAAAAGAAGATTCGAATTGACCTACATTATAACATCTCTGAAATGTTCGAAAATCTTTGATTAGTTTGGAAGATTGAATCTTTGGATTCATCAAGTACCACAAATAATTGGCATTGCATGAATTGCAAAATCATTGCAGCAACATTGTCTGTGATTAAAAAAAAAAAAAAAAAAAAAAAAAAAAAAGCTATATAAGTCAACATCTTTTATTCGTTCGTCTCCTTTTTCCTTTTACAATCAACAATCAAAACATGATATCTGTCGTTCCTTCCGGGCAAGTGAGTAATTTAGACAAAATTCCAAACGAGCAAAAAAGTGCATTCTATGCCTTTTTGAAATCATTGGCGTCATTCACGGGAGATTTGTCTGCTATTACCTGTCCTGCTTTCCTCTTGGCTCCTGAATCACTGATTGAATACTCGTAAGTTACATAATATCTTTTCATATTCTTTTATCTTAATATGGTGTGTCAGTGAATATTGGGCTGCTCAACCGGAGCTCTTTGCAGCTATCCCTGAACCTGAAAGCGAAGTTGAACGACTTTTGGCATTTATTAAATGGTTTATATCATACTTGAATGCAGCTTACAGGCGACGTGTGCCAAAAGATCAGTGGGAAAAAAAGCCATACAATCCTGTCCTCGGCGAACAATGGTTTATGAACTGGGCCGATGTAAATGGTTGTGGCGAAACTGAAGTTTTTTGCGAACAAGTATCTCATCATCCTCCAGTGACCGGATTCTATGTCAAGAATGAGAAGGCGGGCGTTACACTGAACGGACATTCTGGCCAAATGTCTCGCATCTCGACCGCAACATTGGTTTGTGATCAAACAGGCCGAGAAGTGATGACTCTCAAATCTCGGGATAATGAAAAATACCTCTTTACAAGTCCTTCCCTCACAGTGCGGGGCATTTGGTACGCAGGTAACTTTTTGTGCGTATGCAATGTCAAGAAAAGCTTAACTGATTTGTCACACTTGTGTAGCGCCGTATGTGGAACTTATAGGTACAACTTATATCCAGGCATCTACTGGTTACTATGCAACAATTGAGTATTCTTCCCGTGGTTGGATTTCAGGAGAGAAGAACCATTTCAAATGTCTTTTACGTAAAAATGAGGACAGCAAAGATTATCTCTATAAAATAGAAGGCCAATGGAGCGGCAAATCAACGATTACAAATTACAAGACCAAGATCTCAAAGCCATTCTTGGATATTAACATCCTCAAAACAGCCGTAGCTAAAGTAAAACCAATCGGAAAGATGAGTGAAATGGAAACTCGTCGCATTTGGCAAAAAGTTTCTGAGGCTATTCGTGCAGATGATACCGTTTTGGCTGCCAAGGAAAAGAGCATTATCGAAAATAAAAAGCGTGCTGAAAAGAAGAAACGAGATGATGAAGGTACACAATGGGAGTCTGTCTATTTCGAATGGATAGAAGAAGAGCCGGATGTTACCAAATTACAAGACATGTTGAGCAGGGTGACTAAATATAAGGGCGGCTCTAACCCGAATGGCAATTGGATTTTCAGAGAAAAGTTGAAAAGGGCAGATTGAACAACTCTGAAAATTGTATATGTATACCAAAACTTAATAAAAAGCTCCTTGTATTCTGTAAAAAAAATGAAAAAAGTGTTTATTGTCACCAAAACAGTATGGTAGCTCTTCTTTAATGCTTGGTCTGTATAATTATTGTGAAGAAACGACGCATTCGCACAGTTTGCATGGTTATTAAAAAAAATACATGTTTGATTCACTGGATCTTTTGACAGATATTTAATACGGTTTGTTTCAAACAAAATCAATGCCGTGAGTCAACATGTCAAACCGCTGAGTTTTGGCTATAAACCGCTACTATATAACTACTACTTTTTATAAAAGCCTAAATAATTGAGCGTGGACAATTTGCCTTTTTCTCTTTTTTATTTCTAATTGTAAAAAAATGATTGCTTTGAATCTTGTTAATAACGATGAGACAAAGAAAGCAGCTGTTCACGATTTAGAGAAGCAGTTTGATTTAACGACTGACCAACTCAGGAAAGTCTCTGAGCTTTTGCAATGCGAAATGAGAACTGGATTAAAAGCGTGCGACATCAACTGCAACGTTCCTATGCTCCCGTCTTGGATTACTCGTCATCCAACAGGCCAAGAAAAAGGCGAATACATGGGGTTGGATCTTAGTGGTATGGGTTTTGACATGTGGGTGGTACAAAAATATTGACTATGCAGGCGTCTAGGTTCATACGTTCGTGTTTATCTGGTCACACTCCATGGTCAAGGTCGTATTACAACCCGCCAGCTCAAGTATACGGTCAGGGAAAACTTGAAGGTTGGGCCTATCAGTAATCTCATTGACTTTATGTCTGAATGTGTCGATGCCTTCTTGACATTTGTAAACAGAGGAGACAGCAAGAGCCCTCTTTTTCTTGGTTTATGCATTTCCTTCCCCCTTCATCAAACTTCCATTCACAATGCTTACATTCTGCGCTGGACCAAGGATTTTGAAATCACTGGGGCTGACCGCAAGAACATTGTTGAACTCTTGCAGACCTCCTTCCGTAAGCGCGAACTCCCTGTCATTGTCAAAGCTGCTGTCAATGGTGCTTGTAAGTACAAATAATGTGCAATGTTTCAAGCCTGACTGGAACCTCATGTCCAATTAATATCACTTCAGCTGGCTGTCTCTTGGCTCATAGTTACCGTAGCCTGGATACTTTACTTGCTTGTACAGTTAGTACAGGCACCAACGCTGGTGGGTATATACATATATATATTTAAGAGAATGGGTATACAGATACAATGGTTTTGATTCATGTCTGTTTGTAGCTTATTGGGAAAAAGTTAGCCATGTACACAAGATTCAATCCAATCCCGAGAACCCTGTTAAGGAGATGATTATCAATACTGAATGGGGAAGCTTTGGCGACTCTAAATCCGAGACCATCCCTCACACTTTCTATGACATCCGCGTGAATCGTCAGTCTGTGAATCCGGGTGTTCACGTCTATGAAAAGATGTGTGCTGGTCTTTATTTGGGTGAAATTGTTCGTCTCATTTTGGTTGATTTCACTGATCGACGTTTGTTGTTCGACGCTCAGTACTCTACAGAGCTCAACAAGGCATACAATTTTGAGTCTACTTATATGAGTGCTATTGAGCGTGACGAGACACCCGACTTGGAGGATACCAAGCATTTGTTAGAAAATGTCATGAATTTGAAATCTACTTCATTGACTGATCGTAGCTTGGTGAAGCGTGTTTGTGAACTTGTTGGTAGACGTGCTGCTCGCCTGATTGCGGCTGGTATGAGTGCCATCATTAGTAAGCGTAATGCTCTAGACGGTGGCCTTAGCATCAGCGTGGAAGGCACCATTTACGAGCATTACTCGAATTTCCCTGATCGTGTCAACACTGCCTTGCAAGAATTGTATGGCGACAATGTTGAACGAATCAATATCGGCGTAAGTAGAAAAATCAGTAATGCTTTTGCAAGTTTGCTCAACTTTATCGAATTGTAGATTACTCGTGATGGAAATGGCATCGGTGCTGCCTTGGCCGCCATGATTGCCAATACTCCTGATCAAGAAGCATAAAAGTCATCAATTACTTGTCATATTTTAATCTACGCATAGTATTATTTTTATCTTTACATGCCGTTATATGTGTACACTAGATTACACTGTTCTCAGCATAAAATTTAATCATAAACTTGAGTCTCGCTTATTTCTTAATTGATTATCGAACTGCACTTTGGTTTAGATACTATTTATAGCCTGATTTTTGTGCTCTAGAGTAATTGAATCATTTAACCTGCGAAATTTAAGGGAAACTATCTTTCTTTAATCACAGTGGGTGTAGGCTCAAAATATGATGATTCTAAAAGTCCTCCTTCCTTAGCCAACGATACTTTCAATCCATCGTAAGCAGGTCCAGCCTTTAGCCCTTCCGAAAGCTCTAATTTCTTCAAATCCTCTTCAAGTGTGTAGTGATCAATTCTATGAGCAAATCCAACAAAATACGTTTTGAGGGCTTTAACTTGTCTAGCAGCTTCTATTGACTGCTCCAGTACAAAGTGTGATGCATGAAAATTCTTTACTAGTTAATTTATTAGTACCCCGTGTGGGATTGACAGTATGTTTAGACTTACATCTCAAACAGTCCACCACAAATACCCTTGACTTTCCTTGCATCAGCTCCATTGTCGAAGGAGGGATGAAATTTGTATCTGATATATAGCTGACATCGCCAAATCTAAACCCATAACATATATAAGGCTCTTTGGTGGTTAAATAAATACCGTGATGGGAAGCAAGAGGCGTAAACTCAAGGCCTTCAATTGAAAATGATTTGCTTGGGTCAAATACATGATACTTGAAGTCAGCTACTTCCCCGCCACCTATTGCATTGTGTGAATTCTTTGTTACATTCATTAATCTCTTGTAAAAATATACCTGTTGCCATGGAGGCATCTACCAAAAAGGGAAATGTTCTACTAACTACCCCCATTGCTTCAGGCGAGAGATGAACATCAATATGAGGCTGGATAATACCGCCTAGTGTCCATCCTCTTAGATCATCCATGCCGTAACAAGCATCTGCATGACCATGTGTGATGATAACGCCATCCAATTCACGGATCCCATATTTTGGAAGGATCTCTATGGCACTAGCTGCCAAGAAAAGTTAATATCAAGCTTGGCCCTGAAAATTCCAATAAAACTTTACTGTAAAATGTCTTGCCACAATCAATAAGCACATTTCTGTGTATTCAAGTAATTAGTGACATAAAAAAGGGGAATACATGGGCGAGAGAAGCTGGACACAAATAGCAGCTTTTATGTATGCATACCTTAATCTAAATTCTGGAGGGTCATCGTGCTTTCGAAAACGTACGATCAATGAAGTGTTTCGTCGGTTGTTCTTTCGACCTTCGGGTGTTTGAGAAGATAAACAAACAGAGCATGATTTATCTGGATTTGTAAGGCAAGACACGGTAGGTACAGAACTTGATGTACCAGTCCCCAAAAATACAATTTCAATAACACTTGCCATTGATATGAATCTGTGGAAAGAAGTACAATGAAAATAAACGCCGGGATGCTTAAAAGTATGGTGAAGTAACCAAGTCCGCTTCGGATGATACGGTAAGCATAAATGGTAATAGGGGTTCTCTATCACTAAAAATTAGCGACGTATGAATTATTCACAAATAAAGTAATAAGGGGTTATTACAGCAGAACATTGTATTCTTTAATTTTCCTCTTATGCTTCCAAGCTCGATGAGCCACACCTGTTTAATCATATTGCTATGAAAAGTCGTATACTTGTGGTATAAGAATACTTACTTTTTAGAGCTGTGTCATGTACTAAAACTGATGTTGACGTAATATTATCTCCAGGTAGATATTTTTACAGCTTAAAAGCAAGAACTTTAGTTTCGTGTGCCATTTTTTGATTGATTTTCATAATCAAAAGTGCCCTGGAAACACGAAAAATAGTATCCATTGGTAAAAAACTATATTATATATGATTTTGGTGCAATTTGAGCATGATTTTTTTTTCGATGCAAAATGACGGATTTTTTCAATTTTTTCCTTGTATCCACACATCCAAAATCATTGATTATGCATAATCATCGATTTTGACCTCAAAAATGCAACTTTTTACTATACTATGTATTAGAGGAAAATGATCGTAAAAGGTCATTCCTTGATCTGAAAGACTGAAAATGCGCTCTGATTAAGCAAAATATTGACTTTTCCCTCTTAATCAGTTTTGGAGATTTTTGTGCAAAATTCTTTCCATAAGCATACGGGAATCATGAAATTATACCATTGTGTAGAGCGCCCAAAAATACAGCTATTATCATAGACTGACAGTCGTGGTATGCATAGTGCCAGAGGATGATATCTTGCCTCAAAGGAGTAATTTTGTTTTCTTTTTATCCAAATCGAGTTTCTGAAAGAAATTTTTCCTTTCAGATTTTGGACGCGTTTAATCTCCGCTATGAAAAAAAATGATGTTTTTTTGAAGAAAGCATTAGCTTTGAGAATCCATAACTTACCTAAATCTAAAGAAAAATAATTACAATATAATTTATTTAAACAGTGTGCTTCTTGGCTTTCTATTGGTAGTACTTTCATGTCTGTACCTAACCTGACAATCTCACGCTCCGATTTTGAAAAATACTTTTCCCAAAAAAGTCAGAAATGTCGCTATCTTCCATCTGATGTCGTCTTGAAAAGTACAAAAAACTTGCTCTTAACTATGCAAATATGCTATCAAAAGGTGTCTTATAGTCTAATACATTACTTTTAATTACTTGTTTTTGTGTCTGAGATCTCTAAACATTGTTTTCTTACAGTTTTTGCTTTTTTTCTGTCAAAAGCACACTAAAGTTTGTGTAGACCAAAAAAAACAGGCGCCTAAAATCTACGCTTTACAAAGACACAGACTTTTGAACCAATATTATGGAAAAGATGGCACATGTTTGACTAGCTGTTCTACTGTACCCAGCTTGGTACTTGTCTGACAAGACTTTCTATACCAGAAGACGCCAGATCAACTGAAGGTATGAGAAATTGCCGGAGAAAAGGAAACAATCTGCCACCAGGATAACACGCCCATTCATAAAAAATTATCTGTATAGAAGCTTATGTGTTAATCTTTAATCTTTTCCTCTGTTCCTGAATCCAATTAAAGGTATTTTGATTCAAGATCGAGAGAAATACTTACACCCAGAATCACAGATGTTTGTCAATAGGCAACCATAACCTTTTTAAAGACTACCTTAAACTTTATAATATGATGCAGATAGCTTTTTTTACAACACATTCTCTTTGTATTATCACTATGAATGAAACAAACTAATTTTTCTTTTTTCTCAAAAGCTTCGTAGCTTTTATCAAAAATAAAAGGTCTGTTACCAGAAACCCTAATATATATCATCACAATCACCATGACGTTTATCATTTATTTGAACTTCTTTTTAAAAACTGCTGCATATCTTGAGAAAAAAAAGAAAAAAAAAAGAAGCTGAAATGGCGACTAAGATGTGAAAATATGTCATTTCGTTGATATATACTTATACCTATAGTACTAGCTACAGATACATTATGTATTGCAGACTTGTATAATTGTGCAATGCTCATGGCACGCAATAGACATGCCACATATACAAAATATGCTAAAATGAATACCAAATCATATTGATATAGATTAAATAAGACTCCACTAGAATTGTTAAGATAGTAAAGCATTTGTATACAGTTCAAGAAAATAAAGGTTCATCTACCTGGCCAGTAGATGACACACTTGTCGATTTGGTAAAACAACCTATACCTTATCAAGTTCGCATTTATTGATTTTTAATTAATTTTTCAGCGAATCTATATACATTTTGTATCGATTCCAAAGCAATAATTGTTGTTTAGCTTCTTGTGCTAATTTAGCTTTTTCAGTCTGTACGCGCACCATTTCCTGATGTTGCGCTGTTTGTTCAGCCTGTACCCTGTTCTGTTCTTCGGTCAACTTTTGTCTTTGTTCTGATAATACTTGTCTTTCAACCAAAATCTTCAATGATAATTTTCCCCCGCTCTATTAAGAAATATGAAAATCTTGTTTATCACACAAATATCCGCTTTGATATACCTTCTCAATCTTTTTACTAATATTTCCATGCTTCTCAAACAAGTCAGATTGACATTTAAAGATCTCAACCATAGTATGATCTACGTATTGATGAGATATTACTGTTTTTATTCAAATAACCTCAAATCTTACCTTGTCTTTCCAATGGGATCTTATTAGCATCTAAATCACCTTTAGGATATTGATAGATGTGATAAGGCAACAAACGTCTCATAGCATCTTTTACTGAAGTGAATGGCTTTTCGTAATCAGGAAAAGTAACAGATTTGTGATCTGCTAATAATGACTCCACACATCTATGCGAAGATTAGATTTATTAATAAACCCACACCTTTCCATTACATGGATATATACACACCTCTTTTTGACTTCTCGATGCTGAAGTTCCTCTTCTGGCAATCGCTTGGATAAAATAGAGTCTGCTGGTGGAAGAGTTTTCTGTTGAAGAGGTACGAGAGGAAGCGTAGGTGGAATAGGCGAAGACTTGACGCTACCATCTTGCTGCTGTTGCTTTTGCTGTTGGGCAATCGGGGGAAAGGGGAAGAATGGATTGGGTACAGCACTGATGGGTGTGCTCGATGCAATTGTATTTGCTGTCATAGGCGTATTTGGAGAGGATCTGTTATCATAGCTAGTATTGATTGTAGTCTGTTGTTGTAGAGATTGTTGTAAGGCAAGTAATTGTTGCTGCGTTAACTGCTGCTGTTGAGGATATTGTTGCTGCAATTGTTGATATAATTGTTGTTGTAACAGTTGCTGACGTTTTTTGGAGTATTTTCCAGTTTTATTATATTTACGAGTCGATTTGTTATCATTCTGCTGTTGCTCTAATTCTTCTCTTAATTTACGAGCTGTTTCATTCATGGCATCCGTTTCAGCAGCAGTAGGTTTAGGCGGTGTATCTAATGGATTCAATGATTCGTTCCTAGGCGCAATAGGTTTGATATCGTTCAACTTTTGTTGCACCTGTGGTTGTTGCTGCTGTTGTTGCTGTTGCTGTTGCGCATTCGCTGCTGCTGCCATTGTGGCAGCGTGAAGGGATTGAATTTCTTTCATAAGCTGATTGCGCTGTTTCTCATCAATGGCAGACACTTGCATATTATCAGGTAATTTGTATATAATCTGATCGCGTTTGCGAACCATAAGGACCTTTAAACCGGCTAGTGTAAGTTGTGTAATAATTTCTTCATCGTCGAGAGTAGTGGTGTTGGATGTAGAAGTCGAGGATGAAGCTATATCATCTTTATTATCATTCTATAGGAAAATATTAACAATTACATTTAATAGATATTAAAATGACTTTTTACTTGTTGAACAGGAGAAACATCTTTCTTGCTATTATTATTGTTATTGTTGCTCATTTTTCTGTCTGTCTCGTCTCAAAAATAATAATTTTTTCGGTATAGTGAAATAGGATACTACTAGTTTGATGCCATCTTGGGACAGGCTACTATTTGAGAAATATTTTCACTGTGACTACTCGCAACATGTGTAATGATCATGGATCATCATTGCAATCGTGTCTTGATCATATATTAACCTCATTGAAGCTCTCCAGTATCAAACATGTAGGATGTCTTGTCGTTTATTCCAGTTATTTAAGCAATCTCTTCGAAAATTGCAGTAGATATAATCAATTTTATGTAGCATTCACTCCGCCAAATTGCTGTAGTTGCTAGGCAACCTTGATCCATATGTGTCTTTGAGATTACTTGAAGGATTGTATATTCTTTACTTATTTCCTCAGCTTCGTGTCTCAGCTTCACGATGTGTATGTATTCAATTTCTCTGGATGATGAAAAGATTGACTTGTATCATGTTCAATTGTCGATTGTTGCATGCATATCTTCGTGCAATACAACTCCGCGTCTTCGGTGGCCTACAAATCCACATCAAAAGAATGACTACCAGCATCCTTCTTCAAATTACTTTATACAAAAATGTCTAGTAATAAAGATGAACAAGGAAAATGGAAAATATGGAATGAATTCAAAGCAACAGTTCTTGAATATGTGGGATCCGAAGAGGAACTAAGCAGCTGGGCAGACTCAGTTGTTCAAAGTATCTGGCGTCCAGTAGCTGTTGGCATTGTGATAGGTATACCAGCTGTTTGGGCAGCTTCCAGATTCATAATTGGTACCAGATATAAAACTGCTGGACATATACCGCCCGAGGTATTTGATAAAGCAACAAAAATAAGAGGAAAGGCGGTGGCAGTGGGAGATAGTGACAATTTCCGTTTGTATCATACGCCAGGATTTGGGTGGGGATGGATTAGAAATATACCAAAAACAAGAAAGGAGCTACAAAACCAAACAATTTCCATACGTATTGCTGGTGTGGATGCACCTGAAGGAGCTCATTTTGGCATGCCAGCGCAACCCTATAGCGCTGAAGCAAAACAATTTCTCACCAAATTGGTGTTGAATAAAAGAGTGCAAGTGCAATTGTTGAGTAGAGATCAGTACAATCGAGCGGTAAGTTAAACGTTAAATACAGCAGCTTCGTCTAATACGTAATTGTGTGTAGGTTGCAATGGCGTATGTACGAAAGCCACCTCTCTTTTTCAAGAAGAACGTATCTGCGGAAATGTTAAAGGCAGGATTGGCAAGTATTTATGTAGCTAAAGGTGCCCAGTATGCTGGCTTGTTAGATCAATTGAAGAAATATGAAACTAGAGCAAAGTATGTGTATATCTTGGATCATGAATATTCAACAGCTAAATGTTATATTAGATTGTTTAAAAGAGGTATTTGGTCATTAAAAAAATATGTGTCTCCTGGTGATCATAAAGCAAAGTACGGATCATCTTTATTTCTTTTTCTTTTTTTATTAACATGAATCTACAGGCATCTTGGTGGTGGTAAATAGATATTTTCATTCACAATCTTGGTTCCACTTAAGCTTATTTTGGTTTGATCAGAGTATTATTTCTTTTTGAACATTTTGGCTTGTAGTTTTAAAAACTCTTCTTCTGATGGCATATCTGGCTCCTTTCTCTTTTTACCATATTTCCCTTCTATAGAATCAATAATAGAATTCATTTTTGCGTTTCTCTCCTTTGATCTATTTTGTATCAGTGCTAAAAGTGAAGAATCGTCTTGGGCAGTCTTTGATTGTTTCTTCTTCTTTTTGTCTTTCTCCTGCTGCTTTGCAAATACAGCTGCTTCTTTTTTCTCTGCATCAATTCGTCTTTGATGAGCTTGCGATGTTGTAGTCTTATTAAATATCCTGAAAATTGGCACAGCCTTTTCATCTATGGCTGCGCGGATCATCTTTGCAAACCTTTCTCCATCTGCTGCCGAGGAGCACTCAACAGACTGAAGGATATGATCCATATTTCCCTTGCAAGACACATACGTAGCTAGCAAGTCCTTTTTTTCCTCCTCAGAACCTTGTTTTTCTTCCATCAATACCGAATTTATACTATAGCACTCCTCTTAATAAACTCACCTTGATACTTTAACTTTTGCGCTTCAATGGTCTCCATATTTACAACTCCTGTCCATAACTCTTTAAAATAAGCATTCCAATCTTTATCGCCTTCAAATTCACTATCATCCATATTTCCAGTTCTGTCATAGCGTTCTTTACGCTTGGGATCACTGAGCACAGCATAGGCCTTACCCAGTTGCTGAAAGGAGGCGTTGGCTTGTTCTTTTTGTTGATCAGTTGCATCGATAGGCTGCTTATCAGGATGGTATTGTAACGCAAGCTTGCGATACGCCTTTTTTATGTCACCTAGAGTAGTATTCTCTTTGTCTAATTGCAAAAGCCTGT
Organism: Parasitella parasitica; assembly: GCA_025201805.1. Classification (NCBI taxonomy): domain Eukaryota; kingdom Fungi; phylum Mucoromycota; class Mucoromycetes; order Mucorales; family Mucoraceae; genus Parasitella; species Parasitella parasitica. The sequence continues at coordinate 251,176 of MU619249.1, forward strand.
AACAATCAATTGTCATGTTTGAAAAAAAGAAGTAAGTTCGAGGTATAAATTTGTGGCGCCCAGGCTTTTATTGAAACTGAGCATTTCTCAGTTTCATGAAGCCATTTAAATGCAACGCGGCTTACTCTATCTGTGATCCCAGCATTTTAAACATCTTGCAAGCGCTTCAATAGACAAGGAAAATAAGTAATTTTGGATAAACGTCTTCTTCTGTCAGCTGGATATATGTAGAATAAAATGCTTAAACATTCTTATTTTTATACGCTTTCCTGACTCAAAAACAGCATGGATTATCTCAATCAAAGATTTTGAGCAAAGTTTGCAGAAGTCTTGACTTCGCATCAAGTCAATAAATGATAAATAGCTCAATTTGTATGATTTGATGACAATTTTTGACATGTTTACACGCTACAACCGAGAGATAATTTCTGAGCATTTGGCCATGTTCAAAGACAACTATTTGCACAAGCAATGAAACTACTTCGATAAAATAACACATAGCTAAAAAGGCATATATGAGTGATTATTAAATGTGTTCTGGAGGGATTGTTGTTGCTGCAGATGGCGATACTCGTTGATTATTCAGAGGTATTGACGGATAATTTTGGACACCTTTGGATATTCGGCTTTAATGCTATCCTCTATTTAGATATAAGGATAGCTAAATTTATTTAGAGTGATATACAAACAATTTAGAAGAGGAAAAGAAGGCAAGTGAGAAATAATAAACTATATTATATACAAAAAGGTAATAAAGAGAGAAGGTATTTGCTAATGTTGTATGGTATTTGGGTTCCTATTATACGTTGCTTGCGTATATACCATGCTGATTTTAACGAAATTCAAAGTTTCCAAACTGGTTTGCAGGAATATGCTCCAAATTCAGTTCCTGAAACCAATCCTTGTGATGGCGGAAAAAATAAAAGCCTCTGATACTGTTAGTTGAACGCTGATAACAAACGTAATAAAAGCCAGCAAAGCTAGCGCCATGGATTGCATTAACATGATGATTAGGGACTAAGAAGGTCTCCTTCCATCGCATGTAAATGAAATCATCATTAGCTTTAAAATCATATGTGAAATCATCGCGGTTGAATTTATCGACGTAAGGCTTGAAAGAAGGGAATCTTTTCTGTGAACATATACATTTGCGTTAGTAGAGAAAAGTTGCAGTCATTTGACATTTTTACCCAATGCAAAAGATCGCTCTGCTGATCTGCTTGCCACTTGCGAGTATGAAAAGAGTGTTTCGGGCCAATAATCTCGGCATGGAAAAAAGTCTATGAAAACAAGTTAGCTACATGATGGCACAAAGACACACATAACCATTGATGAGATCCACATACTGTAAGCTCCGGGAATTCGCTAGTTAATCCTTTGATCTTCAAGTAGCCACAAAGTGAACTTTCCTTTATATCCACATGCTGCATAAGCAAAACAACGCAAAAATAAGTCATCTATACCATTGTATATGTAGACACACAAGAGTTTACGTTGTTGGATCACTTACGAGTAACTCTACATTCACTTCATAACTGGCTGTCCCACATTTCTGAGTGCCATAGAAGACTGAGCCAGCATACAACCCACCCACACACACAGGACGAAGTCTATCCTCGTTCAAGTTTACAACTCTATCGTCGCCTTCACGCCTTGCATGGAGCAATACCACCTTACTGATTGTCTGGGGACATGATTTTACATGTTGTTTTGTACTGTAATTGACTTCAGTTTCCATAGAATTGGTATCAACGAGATTGTTTTGTGCTTTGATGTGCTGTTTGCATTTTGAATCCTCTTGATCACCATTCTCGAATTGTGGAGTTGTGATGGTGATCACTGGAAGCTGAACAGCAATGCTATTATTGCTTGAAGCAGAAGGGGTTACAACAGATGGAATTGGCATAGCTTTATGTATAGAGAGAAAAACAAAATAAAAAAAAACGGCCTCCTTTTCTTTCTTTCCATTTTATCCCCTCAAAGATTGCTGTTTATGGCAACCACATTATATCATCAGGTCCTGTTGTATAATCTATAATTGGTCAGGTTGCCGACTCACGCAGCTCTATTTAATATGCAGCATAATGTGAGAGAGGGTCACAAAAACCTGGCTGTTTTTTTTTTCGCACAAGAAACGAACGAGGAAATCTTCTCTTGCCCATCTCAAAAAAGAATTGACATGGACATGGACATGAACTTTGAGAGCCAAGAAGAGCCAGTTCAAGAGCAAGATCAAAAGCAGCAAGTTAGATTTATTACAAGCTAAACATACAGAGACATGTAAATTAAAACAAAAAGATGGTTGTGTAGAAATTGCATGCGGCTGTGTGGCATCAAGTTGATCAAATAGTAAAAGAACAAGGTGCTAACTCAAGATATGAACAACACTTGTCGCATACATACTAACATGAACTGCGTTCATAGCTAGACAGTTAAGAAAAGATGCGTCTGAAGCGTTTGTAGCTTCATTGGCAGAGATACTGATGGCTCAAATACGTAAATTATTCTAGCAGAACTGCCTTTTGAGCCTACATTTATTCACTAATTTTTTTTTCTTACTGTGTAGAAACTATGGCAACCGATCTTGAAGCATTTGCAATGTAAGTAGGGCTTGCGATACTCAAAGGCTGTCACTCAAAACAAACTTAGTCATGGTAAAAGAGCAACTATATCTATGGAAGATGTCAAGGTACTGCTGCATGTGTAGACATTTTGTGGGTCAATGGGGAATTTTATTAACGTCTGTTGCTTTTAGCTGTGCTCAAGACGTAATGATAGCTTGGTAAGTTAGCTGGTAAAATTGTTTTCATGTAAAGCAAAATTGCAAACATCTCTATTGTAGTATCAATTGATATCAGATGCAGCAAACGAAATATCTAAAGATTCGAATAGCAGGAAAAAAAAATAGTCTTTTTTTTTGTTTATTTTACTATATATTAAATTTAAAATTTTACAAGAGTTTACGGTTATCTTCGTTATTGATATGTCTCATTTGTTCACGAAGGTCATCAGCATGAGTACAACCAGCAGCATTTTCATTGCTGTTTCCTACGCCTGGGAATAAGCCTGTTACGGCGCCTGCAAGACGAGTAAGTTGTTGTTGCTGCTGTTGCTGCTGCTGTTGCTGTTGAATGTCATGCTCAGCAGATGAACTACGCCTCTGTTTCTCTTCTCCTGTGGCAGCTGTCTCTTGCTCAATCAATGGCTTATCAGAAGTTGATGCGATGGAAGAGGTAGAGCTTCTGCGGGCTTTGTGTTCTCGCCGTTCATGAACCACGTCTTTAACAAAGCCTGCCACATCCTTTACATAACCTACCAGGCCTAATTTCTCGGGGGAAAGACTGTGTTGAGCAAGTCTATTGCTTTCATTTGTGGAGGCTTTGGCGGTATGAATGACATGAGTGTGCTCGTACGGTGTCTGATCTGGAGCGAGTGCCATGTCAATAGGCATATGTTTTGGTAATTCATTTTGTTGGTTTTGCTGTTCCATAATATTTCTGTTGTTTTTTCTTTAAATGAAAAAAGAAGAACAGAAAAAGGAAAACACCCCGGGCTTCCTCTTAACTTGAGTGATTCATGCAAAATACAAGAGATAGCGCGCTTATATTATTATAAATATGACATAATGGCCGGCTTAATAGTATAACCATGAACGCTTGAAGTTTTAAAAAAAGAAAAGTGAAGACAAGCTTTTTTTTATTAAAGACTCTAGCAGAATATAATGGGATTATTATTGATAAATTATATAAAATGGCAATACGAAGAAATTATTATAAATTACAAAAATTTAAAGCAAGTATAGTGTAAACATGAATACAGCTGCAGCAGAAACCAAAGTAGAGCAAGACACAGATGATCTACTATGCATGGCAGCGCTTGCGTGAGCATTGTTTACGGCAGAGACTTGGGATTGGGTAGCGGAGGGAGCAGCAGGGGCGACAGTGACGCTTGATGTGGCAGCGGGAATGGCAGACGAGCTGACAGCAGTACTGTTGATGGCGGGAATGACGTCTGATTCCTTGTAGGAAGGTACGCCTGCACATTGGCCAACGGTAACTACTTTGTAAGCTTTCTGAAGTTGGGGTAGGTTTCTGATGGCAGCATCTACAGTGACTTTTTGGATGTCATGTTCGAGTGAAAGGCCACCAGAAGATGCAGTTGCTGCTTCGGCAACCCATTCAGTAAAGTTACCGTCAATCCATTCAACTTTGAAGCCAGGAGCATTTTCACCAAGCTATTACAACAGTTTTGTTAGTATACCGACGAGTTGTTTCAATACAATACATGTAATTACCATCCAATCGTTGGTATCATGATCCCAGATAACGGCTAAGCAAAAAAAAAAAAAAGGTTATTAATTGCGGATGCAGATGCAATCAGCGTGTATAGGATACTTACAAGTAAAACCAAGAGCATTACCGATATCTCTAACACGGTTATCAATGTCACCGTATGGCTGTAATGCAAAAGGGGATTTAGTCGAAAAATCTTAGAATGACATGTCTTATGCGGGTGATATTTACAGGTCTAAATAATCTAGGGGACACGCCAGTAATTTCTTTAATGGCCAGTTCAGTCCATTTGAGTTCTGCAACGATCTCTTCGTTTGTCAGGGTAGTCATATAGTTGTGAGTCCAGGTATGAATAGCGATCTCATGACCCTCCTCATAAGCACGCATCACGGTATCAGGGTGTTGAATAACGTTGGCGCCGATCATAAACAATGTTGCTTTCTGATTTGTGGTTTTCAAAAAGTCGTATAATATAGGTGAGTATTGAGATGGTCCATCGTCGTATGTGAGGCCCCACATGCCTTTGGGACAATCACCAATACTGTCTCCCATACAGCCAGATTTAGACCAGTCGCAAAAATCGTCAGTGCCGCTGGTGCTAGGTCCTGTTTTTGTGCATGAGTGAGCCGAAATGTCAAAAGTGCACAAATATATTCATTTTACCGTTATTGCCATTGGCTTTCAAGACAGGAGCATTGGTGATGTTTGTGCTTTTGATCAGATCCAGCCATTCAGGCTTGGCAACAGGCTTAGTGCCGTGAGCGGGGTAGCCACTGCTCAATTGACCTGGAGTAGATGTGGTGGATGTGGTGGATGTACTGGCTCCAGCTGCTGCAGATGGTGCGGCAGGCTCAGCCGATGAGGACGAAGAAGAAGTGACATTTTGTGCCTGAATGACCGAGATCAAGGTCAGAATTGTAGCAATAGATGTGAATTTCATTCTTGTAGAAAGAAAGAGGCAAAATAGAGAATTAAAGGGAGCAAGAGTTCAAATATTATGATAAAACAACGAGAACGAGGAGTTGTGCTGTTATAACCACACAATTCAGGGGATTTTATGTAAAAGAGTAAAAGAAAATAAAGAAAACAAACAAGTTTTTCTGCTCCTCTTTTTATAACCTTTTTTTTTTTTTTTTTTTT
>MU619249.1:256617-270065 GCA_025201805.1 Parasitella parasitica
TCCTCAAATGTCTTAATAATCCTTATAGATAACAGCCATGTCCTGTCAGGCACGCATTTTGGGCTGATTATTTTATATTATCTTGTACTCTTATTCAGCACGGCTTGATTTAAACTTGTGTTACTTTTTGTCATTTTAAGCGAATAATGGGCTATTTTTGTCGTTTTTGTCTGTAAAAAGATGCTGTTTTTCCCGGGTAAATTACATTGCTGTACGCATTAACAAAAAAAGAAGTTGGAATCATGTTGTACGGATGCCCCGAGCTAAGCAACATGATTTTTATAAATATAAGCTTCCTACGCCCATTGCCTATTTTTTTTGTTGGGGTTTTTTTTTTATGAAAAAAAAAAAAAAAAAAAAAAAACTTGATACTAGTGGAATCAACTGTATATTTTATTATACAACATTGACCTAATAGCCTCACGTGCATTGTCTCAATTTTAAACCATAATTTTTTGTATGCTTAGTTGAATCTATATACAGAGAGACAGCGCGCGTGTGCAGTGCAATGTATATTTATAGATTTCATCTATACGGATTTTGCTCAACCTTGTACTACTCTGTGTGGATTTTCTAAAAGCATGATAATTGATTTTGGATGTTCAGCTCGCAGAAAAAACAACAGCTTTTTTTTTTTAGTGCAACGCAACGCAACCACAACACAACCAACGCCCTTGTATAACATACCAACTGACAATTCATTGCAATACTCTCAGCCTGTTCTAAGCGCCGTATTGCCTTTTACACGGCTACTCGAATATTTAAACATGTATGTCCCTCTTATATTAAGAATAAACGGCAATGCATCTCATCCTATATACATACAACTGTAGCCATTGCAGACTAAATATTTGGATGTCATGTACAAGTGCGTTTAGATGTCTACAAGGCAAAATTTATATAGCCGCCGAGCTACCGGCTTCTAGCATTAGATATACAGGACTCTGAAGGATTTCAATTGCTGCTCAGAGCACCATTTACAGCAAGCTACACCTCTGCCGACACAATGCACGAGATCGTGCACTCTCGAAACTGGTGAAATTATCTTTTTTCATGTCAATTGTAATTGATAATTCATTGTTTGTGTTTGCATGAGCGCTGGCAGTGTGGCTGTCAATGTTTCTAAATAATACTTACTGGCATTTCCTAACCGCAATGCCGAACTTTGCTTTCCCTTACAATGTATTATTTCTACATACAATGCAAGCCAAGGTGATGCCATGTAAGGTGCACATATACATAGAACATGGAAGGAACATATGATGATAATGATACGTGTCTACAGATAACAAATATATAGCAAGCAGTATATAGAAAGCCTCCTGCTTTAATGTGGAAGGGTGATCACCATGTACCACATTACTTTTCTTGTAAAAGATAATATAAAAACACATTGCTATCTCCTATTTTCTCTGTACTAACGAAACGTCGACACCACTGATGTGTACCTCTTTGCTTTTAGTTAATAGTTTTCTTAAAAAAAACCAACTTCATTACGTAACTCTTGACATCATAAAGATTTGGTCCCATTGGTCGATATGAAGACTTACTGACCGAGGAGCCTTTTTCTGGTGAATTTTTTCCAGGATACTCTACATGTATATATATATAGGCAGGCGTTGGTGAAGCTTGCGTAGATTTTTCAAACAAATTACAATGGCTTTCACTGCTTCGGATATATGTAAATTCGTTCTAGGTATACGTATATACACCATATGCAGATTCATCTGACAATGATAAGCTAACATCTTGTGATGACAAAATAGCGGTTGTTTTTCCTCCGCTAGGTGTATTTGGCGAAAGAGGTATTATTTGTAAATCTTTGTTTTATGGAGCAAGATGACTTATTGTAATAGGGTGTGGTTCCGACTTACTCATCAACATTATATTGACATGCTTGGGCTGGATTCCTGGTGAGTTTTCTCTTGCACACAGATATGCCATTTTTATTTACATTTTGTCCATTCGAACAGGAATCGTTCATGCTATATACATTATTTTTAAATATTGATCAGTGCTTTCCCCCTACAGTCATCTGTATACTAATACGGTAGTAGCATATTAATAAAAGTTGCCGATCAAATTGCAAACACATTTAGCTCTTATGACATGGAAAAAGAGAAAAAAAAAAGGTCTAAATTTTTAATCATCTATTTTGATTCTAACTTGAAGGGAGAGGGAGGACGAGGGGGATTTGTTCGACTATCCACAGAATGATCAAGGGGATTCTATATAGCGGTTATGAATTGAGATATGAGGAATTCTATTTACATGTACAAAAAGGGTATCGAAAAATAAAAGCATGGCATGATCAGACCCTTGGAATGAAACTGGAATAGTTTACATTCATCGCGGACGCGGCAGCAGCGGCGGCGACAGAATTGGCTGCTGCTGCTGCTGCTATTGCTGCTGCTACGGAAGACGAAGAAGGGTGAAGTAGGCGATAGCGCGGGTGGAGATGTTGCTGCTGATTCTGATAGCAGACAAAGCTAGATTTCATGCTGTAGGGATGGTAATTTGCTGATCTCTTTTTCTCATGCAGCTTTCTATGCATCTGTTTGGCCAGCTTTAGCTCAGACATCCACTGCTGGCACTGTGCAGCCCATGAAAAGAACTGGGATTGGCGAACAAAGGTCTTGTAGTTCAAGGCTGAAAGGAACTCCATTTCCATAATGTTCAATTCAACCAGAGGCACGCTCGACACTTCAGACCATGATTTGTTTGTGAAGGTATTGTCATCGAGGAATTTATTGGCTAGGATAAGTGCAGTGGTAAACAAACGCACTTCGGATCCCATCGAGGCTCGGATGGATGGATATGCCGTTCGCAGCTTATAAATATATAGCAACGCAACAAGCACGCATGGGCTGGAAACCTGTGTTGATTTGATCATGTTTTGACAAAACAATCGAAACGAATTTGATCTGGCTGTGCCAGTGGTGGTGGTGGTGGTGAATGATGATCCAGCCCAGATTTTGGGCACCATGTGAGCAACAAACTCTGCCAATTGGATGGCATTTGAGCAAGACAGGATGGGATATGACATGTCGTGAATGTGTGTGTGTGTGTATATGTGTGTATGTGAAAACAAGAGAGGAAGAAAAAGAAAGAGAGATGGTAAAACGCACTGCTATTTATACAGCATATGGGATATATATGTATAAATATAAATTGCATTTGTCCACATTATTATCACTTGTTGTTGTTGTTATTACAAAAAAAGAGTATAATGTTCCGAATTTTACATTGATCTTTTTCTTCTCCTGCTGTGCTCCTTTGTCTAATTTCTACGCTATAACAAAATGATCCCCCCCCCCCTTGTTTGGAGTTTGCCATTCCTGTAAACAACAGCAGGCTCATTTTAATGAAAATGGCGGGCTTTTTTTTTTCTTTCTATTATTGTTTTTTTTTGTCATTTTTAATACAAAGATAAATGTGGAAGTCCATACCAGATGTTGAATCAAAAATTGTTCAGGCTAGTCTCAACAAATATAACCAGCTCTCCAAGCAGGGGAAGCCAATTTTGCACCAGCAAAAGGCCGAATGGACAGTGCTGGCTTCAATCGTTATGATTCATTGCAGTATGTGTTTATAATATCTACAAGGCTACATGTGTTTGACGTAATTATCACCAGCAAGTAAGGATGACTATTCGATCGAGGTCATATCTCTTGGGTAAGGAGAGACAGAGAGACAGAGAGAGAGAGAGAGAAAGCGTCTATAATAAGGGGTAAATGAGCTTATTCTGTTATTTTTAATATATGCAGAACAGGCCTCAAATGTTTGCCGTTTAGTAAACTTTGCAAGAAGGGTGATTTATTAAATGATGGCCATGCAGAGGTAATTGCTCGCAGAGGATTTATAAAGTATTTATCTATATTCAATATATACATACACAGCAAAATATTTTAATGCACACTGTCATAGATATTTGCTTGAGATTTACACCAAACAGCATGACCATGACACGTTCCCATTCATTAAGCGAGACGCTTGCCTGGAGCTACGTCCGGAATATTCGATCCACATGTATGTGAGCCAATCTCCCTGTAGGTATGTGTATGGAACCGTGTCGGCCGACATCTAACGACGACAGCAACAGGCGGCGATGCGTCCATGTCTGCACTGGCGTCAGGTCAATCCCAAGAATCCAAAGACATATTTGAGTCTGGCAAAAAACGCAAAGGAGCACCAACAATGGGCGATTATCCATATTTCACTGAAAACATTTATGCAAATAAAAGGTTAAAAATGACTGGAAATGGTGTTCGCGATCAAACGGCAACCAAACAGTTTCAAAGAGGTCGATTTGATTTTAGTCAAATTGGGATTTTGAGAACTAAACCAGGTCAGTTTCGTTTTCTTTTGTGTAAGCTGCTAAATAGTTGACATTGCTATGCGGTTACGGTAGGCCGACTGGATTCCGAACCAACGCTCTGTATGTCATGCAGCGACAAATTGGCAAGGTGGAATGTATTGGGGTTGCAGTCTGCTTTACTATCAAATACATACCATCCACTTTATCTTGATTCCGTTATTGTCGGTGACATGTTTGATCAGCAAGCATTAGAAAGAGCACTATACGGAAGAATAGCATCCGTTAAAGGTATACTTGAGTGCATAAATACTCCAATTCGGTGAATTATCAGGCTAATCACATGATATTTGTACACAAAAGATCTGCCCGAGCCATATAGGTTGAACTGCCCCAAGATTGTGTCTGCGGATATACCCTTTGCCTACTCTAAATCTTGGCTAGAGGACACTGGCAAGTACAAGGCGGTTGTGTCTTGTGGAACCTGCTTGTCTTGGGTCATAGGTATGGACAAGTCAGAAGTTTTTGCGAACGGCAGCAAACAGGGTGCACCCAAGAACAAGCCTGTTAATGCTAAAACAAGACCTTCTCTGTGTAAAAAAAGCTTATATAACAAGTTGGTGTCCAACGGTTTGGTTCAAGATGGTGCGCTATCTTATGGCCAATGCAAACAAAAGGCTGATCTATATCAAAAGGCCAAACAGTGCCTGCTGGATCAAGTGTTTGATACCTGGGTACAAACTCCTAGCGATTACCAGGACTTTACCTTATCACCACAGTAAAATAAAAAGAGCTATATATCACTATATACTCTTTGTTTGTTTGTTGTTATTTGTTATAATACCGTTGCATGTGTGTCTCATCTTGTATAAATTTCTCTCCTTAATCCTATGGTCACACATATACATTTTGTCATGTAAGCACGGCTCTCAAGGATTCGGTTAGAAAACAAGTGTGAAGTGCACTTTACACTGATGCGTATTTAATAGAATGGTGTTCTTCCGTTGAAGGATGTATCAAAATTGCAACCAGAGAAGCTGGACAGGTATCCATTAATGACAGCAGTGGTTGGATCATGTAGTACTAAGCCAATTGATACTGCCTTATATGTATACATCATTATATAAATGCAATGGCAAGATAGCATTCGCAATGTACTGTGAGCATATCCATCACATCAGAAAAGCACACCCGACCCCTTGTTTTTCTCGACAGCTTACTATAATTTACCGCCTTTTTTTCTATTTGGTCTAATTTCTTCCTCCTTTTTTTCTCTCTCTCTCTCTCTCTCTCTCTCTCTTTTACGTTAATAATTATAAACCTCAAGGTACCTTCTCCTTTCTTTCTTTTTACTATTCTCTCTTTTTTTTTCTTTTTTTTTTTTTTTTTTTTTTTTTTTTTTTTTTTTTTTTTTTTTTTTTTTTTTTTTTTTTTTTTTTTTTTTTTTTTTTACAAGGCAAGAAGGCACCGCATTTCAGATCAGATTTACAACGACAATACCCAGAAAAAAAAAGGATTTCCCATTCACAAAGCTCATCGAAATCCATTCCATTCGTTTTATAGTCATCATACAAAAACAAATTTGTGTTTGTTAATCGCAGAATGGATAATAACTTGGATCTAGAAGGCCAAACTGCCCCTGAATCTACGCGAGGATTGTTTGATGCTCCAGATGTGAGGCCTTTATTCATGCAATTTATTATTATTATTATATGCTAACAACCAATTTCAGAGTCCCAAAAGAGGTGATTGGGTTGGAAGACGTCGATCTATCGAATTGAGCGCTCGGGGCACCAATCCCAAAACATTTGGAATGGCAAACAAGCCCCTTCAACAACAGCAACAGCAACAGCAACAACAACAACAACAACAGCAGCAGCAACAACAACAGCAACAGCAGCAGCAGCAGCATCGCTCAAGTGGATTGCATACTGTTAATGAAGAAGACTTTTACAGCCAAAAACAGCAGCAAAGAAAATACAATCGTGAGTCGATCCGTCACACGGACTATAGCCCACTACAGCAAAGAGACTCTATCGATTCGTCGTCATCTTCGTCACTATTTCAACGAAAACAACGCTCTTCAGTAACTCATTTCAACAACTTCCCCTTGCTTAAAAGACCAGACGAAACTGACGAGACGCCAAGTCGTATGTCCAGGGCAGATGTGCTGGCAGAGACTGAGGCAAAGCTGAATGGACACAATGCAGTCCCAGTAACATCAAACCGTTTCAGTACAAACAGTGGTTTTAATGACAAGCAAAACCGTCGCTTATCTGAGCCAAATGCCCGCTTCCACAGCTATGGTAACAGCTACACTCAGCAGCAGCAACACCAGCAGCAGCAGCAGCAGCAGCAGCAGCAGCAGCAGCAACAAGACTACTACAGCGAAAGGCCATCATTTGGCAGCAGTAAGCGCATGTCTTACCAGCAGTCTTCTTCAACCTCAAGACAGTATTCGTCCGAAGCCACAGACGTCGCTTCAAGAAGGCTTTCATTATCCAAGCTGAATCTCATGGATGTAGACAAAAGAAGCTCTGTGCGCGACTGGAGATCAAAAAGTCCAACCTCCATCACGCCCATGCCATCTTCATCGCACACATCTCGACCCAACTCCATGATCAACCACAGCCACCGTCTCTCCACTGGCTCCTTCATCATGGATGCTGGTGCTGGTGGCAATGGCCATCAGCGCAAGCCCTTGTTTACCTCACATCTACCCTTCTCGTCTGTGGTGCCTTACCTCAAATCAAACATGCTGGTGAGCGGCTTGCTTCGCGTCAACAAGCGCAATCGGTCTGACGCCTACGTGTTTTGCGAAGAATTCAATGCAGATATATACATTTGCGGTTCGCGCGATCGCAACCGTGCTTTAGAAGGAGACAATGTCGCTGTGAAGCTGATTGAAGTGGACCAGGTCATGCTGGAGAAGCACGAAAAGGAAGAGGCTAAACTGGCCAGGAACAATGGCCACCCTGTAGTGAGAAAGCCTGATGAGGAGGACGAGAAGGAGATTATTTTTGGTGGCGAAGAAGACGTGGATTTGGTGCCTCCCAAGTTTTGCGGTGTCGTGGTTGCTATTTTGGACCGTGCTCAAAAACAAGTGTTTTCAGGCACATTGGGTCTGACTCGTCCCAGTAACAAAAGAAAGGGCGAGGATCAACAGCAGCAGCACCAGCAGCAACGTGAAAGCTCTGTACCTCGTATTATTTGGTTCAAGCCTACCGACAAGCGTGTGCCTTTGATTGCTATCCCTGTGGAGCAAGCACCTCCTGGATTCATAGAGAATAGTGATGCTTTTGAGAACAAGCTCTTTTTGGTAAGTTGGGACAGGGACCCACAGAATAAAAGAATCTAACTCTGCAAATTCTCGTAGGGTTCGATCAAACGATGGCCCATCACCTCTTTGCATCCATTTGGCGTGCTTGAAAATGAGCTTGGTGTGGTTGAAGACATTCGGGTCCAATTGAGAGCCATAATAGCCGACAACAATGTCAATTCCTTGCCCTACACTGACGCAATGTCAACATATAATGTCTTGAGCGCGGAAATGGTAGAAAGAGAAATCGCAAGCAAAGCACGCCGTGATTTGCGCTCTACGCGATGTGTTACTATTGTCGATGAGGATGGAGGCTTTTTGGAGAATGCCTTGTCAATCACACCCATACAGGACACCACTGCTTTTGAAGTGGGGATCCATGTCGCTGATATCACTGCTTTTATCAGCGCAGACTCTGCCCTGGATAAAGAAGCACGATCAAGAGGCATTGATGTCTATCACACTATTTTTGAAAAGGTGCCTTTATGGCCTGACTCTTTGAAGGAAGAGTGCACGAATCTTGTGCAAGGTAAAGACAGATTTGCATTCTCGATTATTTGGACCATGACAAGCACTGGGGAAATCATCGACACTTGGTTTGGAAAAACTGTCGTCAAGTAAGTCTCGATTGGCTGCTGATGTATTCCTGCCTTCCATTTCCTAACCATCTCTAATAGCTCCAATGCAGTAATGACCCTGAGAGAGCTGCAGAATATTATCGATAGCCCCAGGAACGATCAGAGCGATCTTTCATCAGACATACTCTCACTGTTTTCCATCTCGTGCTCCCTCCGTCAATCGCGGTCTGAGAAGGCGCTCTTCATCAAGCCTCCACAGCTCGATATTCGCTTCAAAGACGACAGCTACCCTAGTAGCATCTCCACCAAAACGCACCTCAAATCTGAATGCATACTGGAAGAGTTCCAAATCCTGGCCAACACACAAGTCGCTCAAAAGATCAGCAGCCATCTGCCTGACCATGCTTTGCTAAGGTCTCAATCACCGCCAAACGAGCGAAAGTTGCGTGATCTGACTCAATATCTGGACAGTTTGGGCTACGTTATTCATCCTGAGACACCGAGCAGTCTTCAGAAATCCATCGATGCCATTGAGAACCCTGAAGCCAAGACCGTCATTATGACTCTGGTTATGAAATCAATGAGTCAGGAAAAGTACTTTTGCACCGGAGCATTCGACATTAACCGCTACCATCATTACGCCAATAACGCGCCGCTGTACACACACTTTTGCTCGCCTACCAAGAGATATGCCGACACCATTGTTCATCGTCAAATGGAGGCGTTCATCAAGGGCGACAACTACTTTTTCATGGAACCCGAGATTGTCCAAAAGACGGCACAGCTATGCAATGTCAAGACAAGGGCCGCTGAAAATGCCAATGAGCAAACACAGCACATGTTTTCGTCCTACTATTTGGCAAACAATTCGGGCGTGTCTACAAACCGTATCCAGGATGCTATCGTTGTCGGGGTACAAGAAGGCGCCTTTGATGTGATTGTGCCTGGCTTGGGCCTCGAGCGACGCATTCATACTATCAATCTGCCCCTGAAATCAGACACCTACAGTCTCTCTGAAAATGTGCTACATTTGATTTGGGTTCAAGGAGAGGCAACTGTCGATGCTGGTGTAGAAACTGCCATTTCTACCGATGACGATGACGACGATGACGAGTACGATGATAGCATTATAGATACCTATAGTGTTCGAGACGATATCGACTCGCCAGAAGAAGATGCCATTCTAGCAGATATCGGAAAGGATGAGCAGGTCAAGCGTCTGTCTATCAAGTCGTCGTCTACTGCGGCTCTTGATGAATTAAAAAAGAATCGCAGAAGGTCCACTTCCATCCGAGCTATTCAGGGCGAGGATGCTTGGATCACGCAGAAAGAATGCACCTTCCCCAACGAGTGTCGTCAATTGATCCGACCCTTTGACTTTGTAAAAGTAGTAGTTACTGCTGATCCCATTCGTAGCTCTCCTTTGATAAGAGTTTTAGCTGCTAATCCTTTTGTTACGAAGCAGTGATACGCATTTTGAACAATAAAGCTGATTTTTGTGTGTGTGTGTGTGTGTGTGTGTGTGTGCGAGGGCTAGTATTGAGTTGTATACAACATCAATTTCGCTGCAAAGAAGCAGTGAACTACAAACAACAGCTCTTTGTCACTTTTCTTAAGCTCAGGGATCCTTGTTTTAGGGGTTCTTTGTTTAATCACATAGTAGATTTGAAAATAAAAGTATAGATCAAGAGCTTCTTTCAGTGTATCCTCTAATAACACCACTCGTAATTTTTTTGTCTTTATTTTTTAGCGGTTGAAATGGGCAGTTTACCAGCTTGTCCACTCATCATCCGAATTCTCGTCTCTTTTGCTGGTGGTAGCAGTTTTTCTCGCTGTCGTTTCTCTGAGAGGCGTTCTATTTCGTGGAGGAGCTTGAGAAGGAGAAGCACTACGAGAAGTAGGGGCGGATTGTTGCTGCAGTGAAGAGATGGTAGAGTTAAAGAAATCGTCATTGGTATTATCGTTGCTGGTATGACTAGATGAGCTATAGCTACTTCTCAAACTGACGTTACTGTTACTTCTGTGAGCGACATTCAAAGAGTCGCTAACAAGACTTCTAGTCTTTTCACTGATATTTTGCACATAGCCGCTAACATTGCTTCTAAAGTTGGGATCATTCCACTGTGTTTGAGCCGGCTTGACATAATTGTCATTTGCATAGCGAGCACCTTGAGCAGCTGCTTTACCCAACTCTTCCACACCCATTGATAAAAGCGACCAGCCCTTTGTTAATGCCTGCATTGGATCGTTTATAATATCTTCAATGCCTGATGCTGACGGCGTCCTAGAATTGGATTGGTTTTCAAATGCTGGATTCCCAAAACCTGTAAACTTGCCGCCTTGGCTTGGAGGTAAATTACTACAGCACATGCAATTTTACAATCCAGTAAATATGAATCCACCATATTGGTATAACAGTAATAATAATAATAATAGTACATACGCATCTCTACTTTCGTTTGCTTGGCCTAATTTAGCAAAGAAATTTTCAGTTCTCTCCTTGTCCCCAACTAGTCCAGCAGCATTGTTGCCAAGCGCTGGAGAACTCCTTCCAGATGAATTGTTGCTACGCTGACCGCCCAGAGATCGAGTAGCTGCAGTAGCTCTCTTTGGAGTGGGAGCTGCTATGGGCGTCGAGGATGCAGCAGCCAGTGTAGGTGTCCATGTTCTGCCCTCAGCTTCCGCACTCAGCTGTATGATAGAAAAATGATGAGCCAGAAACCTTTTTTGGTATGCAAAAACGAACCTACTTTATCACGGTATAAGGTGGCAAACCTGCTGCTGTACTTTTGAAGAGGTTCCATTTTGGGGGAGTAATCCGACTGGGATTCGAAGAATTCTCTCGCATTCTTGTTGCCACCAATCTAGATGCATAACACATGATATTTGAATTAAAGAAAGGGATCAAGCATGTTTTCATAGAGTATTTACATCCATTTTCTTGAGCTGATCGTCGAACCATTTATCCATGCTGATAGAGCGAACAAAACTAAAACGACCCAAAAGCAAAATCAAAACCATGCAAACCATGCAAACCATGCGTGTTGCTCCACATTACCTGATATGAACACCAAATGAACGATGTACGCCTGAACAGTCGAGACAAATAAAGATACCATAGCTCACACTTGCCCACTGTGGGTTGGGGGCAGGGCAATCAAAACAAGTACGGTTTTCAGATCTTCTCTGGATTTCGTAGAGCTTCTGCTTGTATTCAGCCATGCTGTATTCGATATGTGAAAATTAGTAAGCCTTCGTTCTATAGTAATGGTGCTTACATGTAGCAATGTTTAGCTGTTGTGAGGAAAAACAAAGAAGAAGAAAAAAAAGAAGACAAAATTTGGAATGGAACAATAAACCCTTTGGGTCTCCGTTGATCGACCACGACATGTTTATCAAGGCAACAGTTTTATTCGAAAAAAAAAATAAGTCTTTCTTTGGTTGGATTATTTTAATGCCTGTCAGAGAAGCTATCAAGTCTTTCACACAATTTTTTTTCGGGGTGGCAGTCGCCGATTTCACTGCAACATCGTCTTTCGTCGCATGCTTGGCCATAATCAGCACATGGATCCGGAATTCTGTACAGACCCGCACTTACAGAAAGTAAATGATAAACAACACCAAGAAGAGAGAAAGGATACTGATTGAGCTAAACGTCGTCATTTTATGATTTAAGGGAAGTAATGAATATATACAATTGGAAAACAGAGAAAGAAGTTATGGACAAGGCCCTCTTTTTTATACCATTTCATTTCCCTGAATAATGCGCACTCTTCCCTTTTATAAAAAAAACAACTAGCAGAATAGGGTCGTCGTTGTCTATTACACGTTCTCAATCAGGTAATATGATTCATCATTGTTCGATGATGCAGTGATTGTTGTTTCATTGAATTGTAAATGTGGCAAACAGGTGTATAGAAGGTAAAGAGACAAAGAGTAGACCTGGGTCTTAAACTGGCCTCTTTCTTTGCAGCCCTGACTGAAGAATATAATCTGCAGATAATAACAAGGAAACACTCAAACGCTATTTTGTTTATTCTACACAAAAAACCAGATTGCCATTGCTTTTTTTGGTCAAATGCTGTGTCAAACTTTAGAATTTGTATTTCAAATTTTTATTAAGCAGTAGAAATTTTTATTGAGCAATAGATATTTTTTTTTTTAACAATAATGGTTAAACAAAATGTGTAAGCTGGGTAAGCAAATGGGTAAGCTGGGAAAGTGATGGTGTTTTTTTATTTCCCAAAAATTCTATTTTCAAACGCAATTCACTGTATCGTAGATATATCCTTATTAACCAAGGAAACGACAATTGATTGTTGTTGACCATGCTGTGTACTCAATCTCTATATGCGCTTTCCTTAAATAAATTACAAGCACACATACATTTTGGCAATAAAATAGGTTTAATCTTTACAATTTCCAGAGAAGAGGAGAGGAGCCTTACAGGTCCATTCTTGGAGCTTGTTCATACGATTTGCATATGCAATAAATATCGTCACAACAAGGCATAGGCGTTTTTCGGTCGCAAGAGCCGCCTATTGAGCTACAATATGGCTTCATAGAGAGTAGTTAGGCAGTCAAATAGTAATGGTTGAACCAAAGGCATTCATTATATGATTGTTGTGCGTAAATAGGATGAGGAAACATGCTGTGCTTATATTCTTTGTTGTTTGACGATTGCATGGAAACGTTTGTACGATGACGAACTTTGATTGTCATATAGACTATGCTTTTCTTTATTAATTAATTAATACCTAAAATTTCCTATGTTAACATCATTATAATAACTAAGGTTGACTGAGTTGAATGCTTTTATTTATTGATTTTTGGGTAAAGGGAAAGAGAAATCCCGCAGATCTAGGAAGAAAAGTTCCATTGTCATTGCTTAGATGGCTTTTCTGCTTCAATATTATATGATTTACAACAATGGATTTCCGAACGAATTATCGGTGGAAAAATAATAATGTATACGACGTACGCAAAATAGATATTTCTAATGCTCTGACGAAAAGTTGATGTATTTCGATGAAAATCGTTGATTCTACCATAATCGTTTAAACCCTTGGCATGTCTTTTCTACTTGATCGCATTGAAGTTGGCGGCAACAACCCGTATCCCACGAATTGTCACATTCGGAGCCTTCTGGGATACACCCCTTGACAATAAGTAAATGGCTTGTCAGCACCAAAAGAGCAGCAGTTAACAAACTAAACGTCTTCATTTTATGGTTTCC
>MU619249.1:284673-302367 GCA_025201805.1 Parasitella parasitica
TACAAATATGATGTCGTTGGACATAAGCATTCTTGATTGCAAAGCTTGTCGTTCCAAACATGTGTACACTTGCGTGCTCCGTCAGTTGTGCTTTACTACGAGCGACTGTTACATTATACTAAAACAAGCATTAGGCCGAAAGCCTGTTCCAAGTAACACCTACACTAAAATGCACACTATAGTTCATGCAACCCACAAAACCTTTTTGTTTTCTGCATTTTGTGTTCAAAGCGCTGTTATTTGCAGCACTGAAAATGGAGTATAAAAAACTCCTCCAAATCCTCCAAATCCTGTTTTTCTTTCCATCTCTTTTTTTTTTTTTTTTTTTTTTTTTTTTGAAATATGTCTTCACCTTTACCAGTGAATGCAAAGCAAGGCTACAGAGAAGGAGGCTCGTATATCAACGATTCGTCTGTCTTGTCAAGCTCCATGGACAGAGTCAACTCGACTGCTCGCCTAGGCTCCTCTCCAATACCCGCCAATGTTTACGGCTCTTCCCCCAAAAGCATCCGCTCTCACCAGACTTATGGCTCTACCGACCTAGAAAATGTACTGACAAACAACAGTGGCGGTTTATTCAGACCTCTTTCAACCGCTACTTTCAATCCTGAAGATGGCACAGTCAGCGTAGACCTTCCTGAGGACCAAGTGGCCAAGGTGGTAAAGAGACATTTGGTCGACACCTCCCCCTCTCCGTCTCTGCTGAGCGGCTCTATCCATCGCAGCAATACCAACGAAGACGACCAAGGAAACAGCTCCAACGTGCGCAGTGTTCACCATCTTCCAGGCGGTGCTATCACGCATGATATTTACAAGTGGACAGAAGATGTTGAGAATGAACAGATCGCCCGACGTCAGCGATCGCAATCCTTCTATGTACCCCGTAGTGAACCTGTCGATCCTTCTTTGGCTAGATTGAAAGATCCGGGAGGATTCAGACGTCATTTCGTAGTCAAGAACGCAGCTCGTCAAGGTCGAGAACCCCCTCACTGGATGACACGTACGTTTGTAGACTTTCTGGCTCTGTATGGCCATTTTGGTGGTGAGGATTTAAGCGATGACGAAGGCGACGATGATGATCTGGTGGAGGACGAGGATTATATAGAATCTGGTCTCAGACGACGTAGAAGAAGGTCGCAAGACGAGGATAATGAGGAGTCATCCCTTATTCGTAGAGCGCAAGCGAATGCCGTACAAGGCACTGCTACGCCTGCTAAAGCTGTATTTTTACTACTCAAGTCATTTGTGGGAACAGGTGTCATGTTTTTGCCAAAAGCGTAAGTGTCATCAAAGATCAACACATGATTAACTGCTAAACTTTGCTCGGCTGTAGTTTTCACAACGGCGGGCTCTTGTTTTCTACAGGCTTGCTGTCTGCAATTGCCCTCATTTCATTATACACATTTTTATTGCTGGTGGAGACTCGTAACAAGGTACGTTTGGCTTAGTTCTATGCACGCTCAAAAACTGTCAATCTAAATGATATCATATGCACTCGTGTGAAAAAAAGCTACTTGCATCTTTTGGCGACATAGGCAGCATCTTGTATGGCCAAAAAATGAGGTTTGCTGTGTTGACAGCCATCACATTTTCTCAGGTAAAAACAGTGACATATCGTTGTAGATCGGGAGACGACGACCAACACTTTGTATACATAGATTGGGTTTGTCTGCGCCTATATGGTATTTGTCGCTCAAAATGTGCAGGCGCTACTAGAATCGGTATCGCAATGCAGTTTGAGAGCGCCATTACCCTATCTTATCCTTGGCCAAATCGCCATCTTTGTGCCTCTTGCCATGATTCGTAAAATACAGAAACTGTCAGCCTTTGCTCTCATTGCGGATCTATTTATTCTGATTGGGCTAGTCTACCTTTACTATTACGATTTCCTTACATTGTCAAGTCAAGGTGTTGCCGATGTGGAGTGGGTCATCAATTATGAATCATTCCCAATGTTTATCGGAACAGCAGTGTTTACATATGAAGGAGTTGGTTTAGGTAATATTACTTGAAAAAAAAAAAAAAAAAAGGGGGGGGGGGTTGCCATGAACTAAAGGGATTAATTGCCCAATTTGATTAATTGTTGATATCTAGTTATCCCGATCACTGAATCGATGGCAGAGCCAGAGAAATTCCCCAAAGTATTGTCGGGCACCATGGTATTTATTACCGGTATATTTTTATCCGTTGGGTTCTTTTCGTATTTGGCCTTTGGTAGCGAAGTACAAACTGTGATTTTGCTGAACATGCCTGGTACGGCTGTCGTAAACACAGTTCAGGGATTATATGCACTAGCAATTTGTTTGTCCATTCCCCTTCAATTGTTCCCTGCCATTCGTATTGTAGAAAATGGGCTGTTCACTCGATCTGGAAAATACAACAATACCGTCAAATGGCAAAAGAATGTGTTTCGATTTGCTTCTGTCTTGGTTTGTGCATGTATTGCCATCGGTGGATCAGGCGATTTGGATAAATTCGTCTCTTTGGTTGGCTCGTTATGCTGCGTACCTCTCTGCTTCATCTTCCCCCCGCTGTTTCACTTGAAGGCCATTGCAAGAACATGGCGGCAAAGAGCAATCGATACTGCTATCATCATCTTTGGTGTGCTATCAATGACATATACCACAGCTATCACAATTGCCCTATGGTCTCAAGGTGGTGAGGCTGCTCCTATCTCGAGGTGTCCTACTTAGAAACACACCAGAACACATCAAACACACATTTAGCCTCTGTTTGCATATTTACATTTAATAAAAGAAAGAAAAAAAAAAAACGTTGGCGCAATTTGCCAGGTAGTAGATTTGGCTTAACCAATCTTCTTGGTCCCGTCTGCGCTGGATGCTTTGCTTCTTAAAAAATTAAAAAAAATAAATTAAAAGGATGCATTAAGACCACTTTATGCGCAATAGACGAGTCAAGTAAAATCAACAAATAAATAAAGTGTATGGTAGTGTTGCGTGGACCGATATTTACCTGATATAGGATTTAAAACTAAGCGATTACTCAATACGAATATACACCACACAACAGAGATATAACCAAAGCTACCAAAACTAATGGTTATGGGAATAAAGACTCTTGTTTATTTGTTTAACTATGATAACTTATATAATATTTATATGGGGGGGGGTGTTCTGATCGTTTGACTACTATGTGGGGGAGGCAAAGAGACGACCTGGTATGCGCCACCACACAACAGTAGTGAATAGTTTCGCTATTTAGGCTAAAAAAAACATGTTTTAATTATTGGTTAAATTAATAATAAGGTTTACAATAGTGAAATGTTCTTGTGGGAAAGTTGGTTTAGTTTATACAACTTGTTGCTTTCCAATTTTGATAAGAAGTTGCCAAAATCAATAACAAATGAAATGATTCTAGCATATTCTTTTGAGGTAGTTCACCCAATATTCTTAACTACATACATCCTACCCCCATGTATGATAGTCCAAATCAGCATGGTCTTCTGAAATTTGGTTTACTGCAAATACGTTTTGTCCTGTTCCGCAT
The DNA here is from genome assembly GCA_025201805.1 of Parasitella parasitica. Taxonomy (NCBI): domain Eukaryota; kingdom Fungi; phylum Mucoromycota; class Mucoromycetes; order Mucorales; family Mucoraceae; genus Parasitella; species Parasitella parasitica. The sequence goes on from MU619249.1 coordinate 288,181, forward strand.
TTGCTTTCAGTCTTCTTTGAAGAACTGAGACAAAATTCGTTCTCATTCTTGTAATTTTGAAGTAGCCAATTATCGGCGTTCCTAAGTAATCGATTTCAGCCTTTCCATAAGGCTAATTTGAATGTTTAAACGTAAAAGTTACTAACCATAGAGGAATAGCGTCGGTCTCGGCTCTACGGTTCATTTAGCAGAAGTTATGACCAAATGCCAAAACTTTTGATAGACACAAACCCCGGGGGAAATCAAGTAATGCTCAGAAAGCCCTGATCATATCTGTTATAATCAAGCTAAGAACAGATGTCCCAAGTTTAGAGTGAGAATACCAGCACAATCAGGGCTATCTGAGCTTTGCTTGAGTCCCACTGAACGAAAGGTCTATCAAAAGTTGTAGACAAAAGCAATTTTTATTTCCTCTCTTAAAAGTTCCTTGCGCTTTCTTGTTTTATCTTGGTCCAAGGGCACTGCAGTCACCTCAGTCTACAAATAGACGAGTGAACACTAAAACCCAGTTGGAAAAAAAAAGCTGCAAATTACCAGTTGCCTACAACATTTTAACTTAACATGTCTACTTCACAACTGTTGCCTTTGGGTAGAAAAATCGATAGCACATTATATATCTCTATACTAACGCTTATGCACTTAAATATAGAGCTTATCGACAAGTGCATTGGATCCAAGATTTGGGTCATTATGAAGAACGAAAAAGAGTTTACTGGAAAGCTCTGTGGGTTTGATGATTATGTCAGTAAGTAAAAACCGACGATACGCGTGCATGATGTTGGGATGGCAACGTCTCTAAGGCTCTTGATAGACATGGTTTTGGAAGATGTGACCGAGTAGTAAGTTTACATCCAAGGTTTTCGCTAAACACGCATTTATATTAAATCCTTGACTAGCGAAAACACCAAGGACGGATACAAGATCCAAAAATTACCACAGCTGCTATTAAATGGAAACAACATTTGTACTGTAAGTAGACACTAAATTTTATTGTTTACGCTTTAGCTCATTTATCTATAGCTGATACCTGGTGGTGCTGGGCCTATTTAGTTTGTTTAAATCAGCAATACCAAATCAGAAATAAAACTGTCTATCAACCAGAGCATATCGAGTATAATTTCGTATCGAGAGGGACGTAGGTAATATAATGCACACGGACACTATTTTATGGATCAGATATCGAGTAGATTTTACCTGCAGTCGATGCATGTCTTTTGTGAATACAATATATTATATATATATGGATGGGTGCTTACGTAAATACAATAGCTGATATTTGGGGAGATTGACAATGGTAATCAGAAGAGCAGATAGCGTTTCATATACTGTATTACCAAGAGAAGGGGGAGGGTGGTTTGAGGATTGCCGTGAAATTTGTTGCTTATAATAAGATTGAGATGGATATGTTTCTTTATGGTTTTTTCATAGCTCCAAGTTTACATAGTTCGGCCACTTTAAATACGAGAAACAACTGCATTATGCCCGTCTAGAAATATTCAATTTGTGTGAAGCGATATTATAATGTGTATGGCGTTTCCATCGTTTCTAGCTTTTCTCGGTATCGGCCAGCGGAATGAATCCGGTGCTCCCTGTGCAGTTGATATTGCTACAACAGGTGGATTAGCAGCATTAAGTTGCTCGGCAATTGTCAAAACTTGTCGGTAAGTTTGTGTTTTCTATATTAAAAACTTCGGCCAAGTAATGCAATTTCATAAAAGCCGTTTATATATATATGATGCTATAAAATGATGCTATAGTAACCTTGTAGATTGCGGCCTCAGTATAATTTAAGAAAATTGCATATCTTCATGTCCTCTCTTTCTCTCTTTCCGTATATACATCTCCCTTTTTATCCCTCATTAGAGCGTGCGATAATTTCCACAGATCATGAAGGAAAAAAAAGAAAAGAAAAAATCAGAGACAGTGTCCATCTTTCGACTGTTTCAATTTGCCACCAAACGAGATTTACTGCTAATTTGTATAGCTGGTTTTTGCTCAAGCACAACCGGCGCTATCCAACCCATATCCATTCTATTCTTCGGCAACGTCTTGAAGAAACTGGGCGAGGCTATTGTCGACGGAAGTGATCTAATGGAGGCCGCAATGCCAATTATCAAGCTGTATGTCTACCTAGGCACAGGGGTGATGGCAGCGGCCTACATCTCTAATTGCCTGTGGGTTTTGACTGGAGAAAACCAAGCGAGGCACATTCGTCAATTGTATGTGCACTCAATTCTACGCCAAGATATGAGTTGGTTTGATAAATCAGAAGAAGGCTCGCTTACCACAAGATTGTCTGCAGACATTCAGCTGATCCAGGATGGCATATCAGAGAAATTTGGACAGTTTCTAATGTGTTTTGCTCAGTTTATTGCAGGATGCTCGGTAGCCTTTAGCAAGGGATGGCGTCTTTCTATTGTTATGATTGCAGTTACACCTGCTATAGCCTGTACAGGCGGAGTGATGGGCATTTTGGTAACGAAATATACTGTGGAAACCCAAGACGCCTATGCCGATGCCGGCTCTATCTCTGAGCAGGTCTTTGCTGGTATCCGCACGGTCTACTCATTTTCGCTCCAACGCCGTTTTGCCACACGATACGACGAGAAGCTGGAGAAAGCTATGAAGGCCGGTATTAAGCGTGGCATAATTCTCGGGACTGGTCTCGGCACATTCATGTTTTGCCTGTTTGCCATGTACGGCCTGTCGTTCTGGTATGGTTCAAGGCTTGTGCACGATCATATCATGGATGGCTCCACTGTTCTGGTCGTATTTCTATCCATGATGATGGGCGAATTCTCCTTGTTGCAGCTGCCTACTAATTTAGCTGCTGTTTCCTCTGCTTCTGCTGCTGCTTTTAAAATTTTTGAAACGATCAAGCGTGTGCCTGACATCGATACAAGCTCTACAGGCGGTCTCCTTCCTAGCAAGGTGCATGGCGAATTGGAGTTCAAAAATGTCAAGTTTCGATACCCCACAAGGCCAGATACCATCATTTTGAAAGAACTTAGTCTTCGAATCAAGCCTGGAATGACCGTGGCGTTTGTTGGACCGTCTGGCTCGGGCAAATCGACCAGTGTGCAGCTTTTGCAAAGATTCTACGACCCAATGTCTGGTTCTGTGAGCTTAGATGGCCATAACCTCAAGGACCTCAATGTCAAATGGCTCCGTCAACAGATCGGCGTAGTTAGCCAAGAACCAGTGCTGTTCAACGCAAGCATCCGCCAAAACCTCATGATGGGGAGCGCAAACGCCAACATTACCATGGAAGAAATTACAGCTGCTTGCAAAAAGGCCAATTGTCACAGCTTCATTAAGCAGTTGCCAAAGGGATATGACACTTTAGTAGGAGAGCATGGAGGTATGCTTTCAGGTGGGCAGAAGCAAAGAATTGCAATCGCTCGTGCCATTCTCAAAAACCCTGCAATTCTGCTTTTGGACGAGGTAAGCAGACAAGTTGAGCACTCTGTCGGCGCTGTAGACTAATCCATAACGTTTAGGCAACTTCGGCATTAGACACGCAATCAGAAAGGCTTGTCCAAAAGGCTTTGGACGAAGCAGCAGCAGACCGTACTACAATTGTAGTTGCTCACCGTTTGTCTACTGTGCGCAATGCTGATTTGATTGTTGTCATGGAGCACGGCAACTTGATTGAACAAGGCACGCATAATGAACTGATTGCAAAGGGTGGTGTCTACTCTGAGCTGGTCAAAAAGCAGCAAATCCTGACTTCCACCGAAAAGAGCAACCGCAAGACAAAGCAGGAAGAAGCCGAGGAAGACGAGATCCTGCTGCGCAATGAAGCCATCGAGGTCAACAGAAAGAGCTGCATTGAACTGAATCGAGCATCGAATCCCTCAACAATTGCAACTATCCCTGGTGCTCGCAAGAGCCGCTTCTCCGTGCTGGATGGGTTTGAAGAAAAGCTGCGTCGCGAGAAGAGGCAAAAGAAGAACAGCAAAAAGATGAAGGCACCAGTGTGGAAAGTATTCAAGCAGATGCGTCCCCAGTGGGGCTGGATTGCGTTGGGATCGGTTGGGGCGTGTGTTGCTGGCACGGTCTTTCCGTTGTATGCGCTTTTTTTTGCAAAGGTAATCACAATGCTGAATGAGAACGACGACAAGGACTACGGCCCATTGAAAGGGCCCAACATGTACTCGTTTCTGTTTGTTATATTGGGCCTGTTTGCATTCCTAGGGTTTGCGCTTCAAACTGTTTCTTTTGAAATCGCTGGCGCTAAATACACGAAAAAGCTGCGAAGCATGCTGTTTGTTGCCTTTATGAAGCAAGAAATTGGTTATTTTGATAAAGATGAGAACAATGTGGGCTCGTTGACATCGAAATTAGCAGTGGATGCCAAAAATGTCAATGAAATGATAACGCGTGCTTGGCCAGATGTTGTCCAGATTGCTTTTACCTCGGCCATAGGTAAAAGAAGTGAATATTACATGTCTTGCGAATCACTGACTCTTATTCTTATGCATCATCCATAGGACTGACCATTGCTTTTATGCACAGCTGGAAACTGACGTTGATTATCATGTGTATGACACCCCTTATCGTCGGCGCTGCTGGCTGGAACTCCAAGGTTCAGGAAGGTTTTGAGGGCAGTACCAAGGAGGCCAATGAACAATCTGCAGAAGTCGCTAGTGAGGCCATCAAGGAAATTCGTACCGTTACAGCCCTCAACAAGCAATCCTACTTTGAAGAACGCTACTACAATGCCACCGAAAGGCCCCATCGTTTGGCACAGCGCAAGGCATATACATCGTCCATTGGGTTTGCTTTGCTGCAAGGCACATCTCTCTATACAAACGCAGTAGCGTTCTTCGCTGGCTCCAAGCTCATCACTCAAGGTAATCTTGAGCTCAGCGATATGGTGATTACCATGATGTCAATCATGATCATGGCGGACGGCGTAGGAAGAAGCAGCATCTTTGTATCGACGTTTGCCAAAGCTAAAATTGCTGCCATTACAACCTTTGAGGTTCTTGATCGCCAACCAGCTATTGATGCTGAGCTGGAGGGCATTGAGCCAGAAGCAGAGGATGTTGACGGCGATATTGACTTTAGCAGCATTGGATTTCAATATCCTGCAAGGCCAGATATCTCTATCTTTGATGGTGAATTCAACTTGAAATGCAAACGCGGACAGACTATTGCGCTTGTTGGTCCTTCTGGCTGCGGCAAATCCACCACAATTGGCATGCTGCAGCGATGGTACGATCCTTTGAGCGGTACCGTGCGTCTGGACAATCACAATGTGAAATCGTTTACTCTCAAAAATTTGAGGAGCCATATGGCTCTTGTCGGACAGGAGCCTGTACTATTTGATCTTTCCATTGAGGATAACATTCGCTTTGGTGTTGACGACTCGAAATCAGTGACTCTAGAGCAGGTTCATGAAGCATGTAAAGCAGCAAACATCTACGATTTCATTACTAGCTTATCAGATGGGTTTGCCACCAAATGCGGTGATAAAGGCTCCCAGCTCTCTGGTGGCCAGAAGCAGAGAATTGCTATTGCCCGCGCCTTGATCCGCAAACCCAAGGTCTTGCTTTTGGATGAAGCGACTTCAGCCTTGGACAGTGAGAGCGAGAAACTTGTGCAGGCGGCCTTGGATAACATCATTCAAGAAGGAGGACGGACAACCATCACAATTGCTCATCGCTTATCTACGATTACAAGCGCTGATCTTATTTGTGTTATCAAAGACGGTAGCGTGATTGAGCAAGGAAACCATTGGGACCTGTTGAAGCTCAATGGCGTCTATAAAAGCCTTGTCCAGCAGCAATCATTAAGCACATCGTAAAGTGCCCCAAGTTTCAAGAGTCTTTTAAATAACCGCCTTTACGAGTACTTTGAGGTTCTTTCTTTTTTTTTTTTTTTTTACATCTTTACATTACCCGTGTTCTGCATATTCCCTTCTTTAATAAATGTTATCATGAGCCATCATCAGAATGCAGACTTCAATGAACCATACTCATCTGTCTCTTTCCAATACAAGCAACCAACGTCGCCGTATCCGTACAGCAGCAGCAGCAACAACAACAGCAACAACAACAGTACTGATCCCACCAAGAGACCCATTTTCCCAAAGAAACAGCAAATTGCTCGTTGGCTTCGACTTCACCAAAAGGTCCTGTTATTATTGTTATCACTGCTTCTTTTTGCTCTGTACTGTATGAAGGGTGTCATCTCAAACTACATGACATTTTTTGCAATCAAGATGGACAACACAATGTACGATCGTGGATATGTGTCGTGTGGACTTCTTCGAAAGGAGCCTATGCTTTTCGTCCAGGATACAAATCATGTGCAAGTGGTCTGGGAAATGAATTGCGGGATGGCCAACAAAGAGATGATCTTAAAGTACTGGACAGATGATATTAACGATATCAAGGTTATTGGGCCCGTGGAGCCCAAAATATTAGATCCGTTCCATACGGTTTACAAAACCACCATTGGACCCCTTTCCATCGGTCCTGTTCACTACTCTATTGAGCTCGTCAGACAAAATAGCAAGGTAAAGACTCTGGCTAGACACTCGTTCGATTGGTTTGCAAACAACAAGCAACTTCCCATCCGCATTGCTGCTCTGGCCGACAACCAGTTTGGCATGATGACCTTTTCATCCTTACTGCGTCAGATTCGAAAACTGCCTCAACAGAAAAAGCCACATTTCTTGCTTCATGCAGGCGATGCAGTGCAAAACTATCCATCGCTTCGACAGTGGCAAACAGACTTTGCGGCACCGCTAGCAATGCATGGACTCAGTCAGAAGACGCCGCTGATTTACGCTCATGGAAACCACGACTACGACTATGTTGGAGAATACACTTATACCCGCACCCAGGACCCAGAGAGTCCTTGGTTTTCCTTTTCTATGGCTGATGGTGCCATACGGTTCCTTATTCTGGACAGCAATGTTGATTGGGATTTGCAGGACCAGTGGCTGAGACAAGAAATCGGATCAGACTTATTCAAGCAGGCCCAATTTCGTATTGTAGTAGTGCATGTACCTCCATTTTTAGAATACTGGGATCCGGAGGCTTGGTTTCAGTTACGACAGAGTGAATGGGGTGCGTTTGTTAAAGATCGCTATGTCCCTTTGTTTGAACAAGGAGGGGTAGATCTTGTCATTTCTGGCCATCAACATAATTATGAAAGAGGCGAGCGAAACGGAATCCATTACGCCATTATCGGAGGAGCCGGTGGAGACATTGACTACGATCAAGTAAAGGATTGGGGCATGTATGAAGCAAAACTACTGGATTTCCATTTCGTTATGCTCGAGTTTAGACCTCCGACTCCACAAGATAAATCTGACTCCTGGACCTTGCAATGGGACACATTCAATGTAAATGGACACAAAGTGGATTCTGTACTTATAGCTGGTCATTCTAAATATTTCCCACATGAGCAGCAATCTGGCGATGATTATAAAGCGATTATCAATTAGATAAACCCAATATTACATATACATAGATGAAATAAAATATACCTTCTGATATTTATTATTATTTTTTGAATCCTGCCTAAACGCGACTCGACCTGATTGATTTAGCAACGTAGAAAGGATTATAATTGTATATTAATCCTGGGACAATCAAAGATTATAATAACAGTGCAGCGCTTGACACAAAAATGGAATTTGGCATGCTATGCGATTCCTGTTTGATCTACACATTATGAATACAACAATGAAAAAAAATATTCGAGCATGAATTTTGATTGATAATGGAACGTAAGGAGGGTCCTCATTTAAAAATTGCTCTTTATTCTAAAAGTCATGACTATATTATAACAATCAAAGCTTTCGCAAGATTCTAAAAAGGTTTTTGAAGAAATGGTATAAGTAGAGAACCGATTTCTTTCTCCAAAAAAGAAAAAAACCATTATATATATTTTTCCTTTGATATGAAATTATTCACAATCTCATCTGGCATTATTACTGTTACCATCGCTTCATTAGGCATTGTTAGTGCAGCTAATAATGTTAAATACTCAGTTGTTGCATTCCCTGGAGAGGACGATATTGTTGCTGTCACTATTGACAATCAAAACTATCCGCTTAAAGCTGGAAATTTAAGCTCTAATCTCTTTACAGGTGTTGCTCCTTATGCCCAGGAGTACCATTATACCTATTTGACATCCAATGGCTTCGTATCTGAAGATGTTGTCCGTCATTTGCCTGATTCCGCTACGACCACCTTCAATGAATTTTTCAACAGATCAAAAACTGTGTATGATATACCTCCTCTTCCAAAAGCTTACGACGATATTTATCCTGGTAATTAATACTTTGTTACTATAAATCAACTTATAAGACTAACATTCTTCCAAAAAGCTCTTCACAGCGGCATGAATAATTCTAATTCTATCTCTACAATTATCATCAATGTCGATATGAAGGCGGTCAAGAAAATTTTGGCAAAGCCTGAAGATGATCACAAGTTTGCTCAAGTTTACAACATGAGTTATATTAGTCATGATGCTGTTTACAACTTTCAAGGTGCTGGCATCAAGAACAGTGGTCAATCTTCCAAGGAATATGCCAAGCAATCCTTCAAGATCAAATTTAACAAGTTTTACAATGGGACCGAAGATGCACTCTTTGGTCGCCGTGGATTCAAATTGCGTGCTGGAGCCGATGAACCGACTATGCTGAGAGAGAAGCTCATGCAAGACTCTCTTGCTGCTGCTGGTGTTGCTACTCTTAGTGGTAACTGGGTCCGTTTATTTGTGAACAATGAAGCTTTTGGATTATACTTAATGATCGATGAGACTTCCAAGGGCTTTACTGAGAACTTGATCAACGGCGGTGTTGTCACCAAGGCTACTGGCGCTACATACAAGGGCAACGCCTTAGGAGACAATAAGAATGAGGCTAATCTTGTCTACAAAGGAAAAAAGGCATCTAACTACAACTTTGATGATGTTTACTTTTTGGCAGACAAGGGAAGGGATAAGAGTGTTACAGAGGATAAGTTTGCTGCTCCTCTTATCAATTTCATGGAAAGACTAAACAAGACAGTAATGGCCACAGATGCTCAGAATCTGGGTAATATTACGGATTTGATGGATTCCGCAAACCACACCATGATCCATACAGCCATGAGCTTTCTTTCTGGTTCTTGGGATGGTTTCTGGCTCCAAGGCAGTAACTTTTACTTGAATGAAAACTTGGAGACCAAGAAATGGTACCTCATCACTTATGATTTCGACGATAGCTTAGGTAACAACTTTGGATACGAAGATCCCAAGCTGCTGACTATTCCCTATCAAAACTATACTCGCGCTGGATCGTATCGCCCTCTTGTTGATATGTTCATCAAGTCGCCTTATTATCAGCCTCAATTTGAAGATATCTTGAAGCATCTCATCAAGACCTTCTTTAATTACCGTGTCATCAAGGGTCGTCTTGATGCTTGGACTGAAATGTTGAAAGAAGATGTTGCATGGGATTTCTCGCTTCCTTTTCACTCACCCGGTATGCGCAGTAACTTTACCATCGACGATTTCACTACAAATATGCACACTACTATTGGTAATAGAACTGGTATTCTTGAATGGATCTCTAATCGCACTGAAGCTGTTTCTCAACAACTTGACTTTAAAATCAACGATGGTGTGCCAAAGACTTTACCTGCTTAAGAACTTGTATATCATACTCCCCTTGCCATTAATCAGCTACATACTCATGTAAATATATCTGTTCTTATTTTCTCTCGTCTATTGTACATTCAAATAAAAGTTTTCTTTTGTCTATTAAATCGGTAACAATACTTGCATCATTATAGGATTGCTACGTATTTGTGTTAAAAGTATATAAAGGGTATAAGCTGTCGAATTAATATATAGCGTTTATGGTCTACACAGAACGGGGACATGCTTGAGTTTATGATTTAGGGATGTGGCAAGTCAGACGATCCATAACTCAAGTACTTTGACTCAAATACGGATTGAAAATAGAGTTTGATTTAATTGCCAACTATCTTCATACAAGCTACTGTGTTGTTGACGCTTGTTTTATGAATTCATTGTATTTTTCCATACGTTATCAAGCGAGGAAAAGGTAAGGATTTTGATTGCGTGTGATCTAGTTTAACCAAAGTTGAAACGGTCTTTGGGGCCTTTCACGGCATCGTAGCTATCGACTCGTATCCAAGATATTTCCATGTTACTTGTTGAGATTATGTCTTTGATTATTTAGGGATTCAAAATAACGTAGTTATATAATTTCTACGAGTTGAGAGAAGTGGTGCGAGGGTAAGGCTGCAATGATGAGCTACAGGTGATACAGTAGATTGTACCTATCGCAATGTTATGTCATACTTAAATTCATTGTATCAAATTCTCGCATTATAGAGAGCAATGAACAGAATACAAAAGGTTGATAATGGCACTTGATTTAAATAATGAGTTTACAATGAGTCGTTTAGACGATGAGAATTATCCAAAAAATTATTGTCATCAAGAGGTTACACACAAAACGATAAAAATAAAAGGTTCATTATGTAGTGCATTGTTAGCCTTTTTAAGTATCATTTACCATTCGAATCGAAAAGAGTATTAAACGATCATATGGTTTTCAAGAAGTGAACATGAATTTGTATAAATAAAGACAACTTAATTATCTCAAAAAAATGTTTTAGTATACTACTTATTACATGAAATTCTTGACAATCTCATCTAGCCTTTTTGCTCTGTCAATAGCTTCGATAAACTTTGTCACTGCAGCTGATGTTACATACTCAGTTGTCGCATTCCCTGAAGAAAGCACTATTGTTGCTGTCACTATTGACAATCAAAACTATCCGCTTAAAGCTGGAAATTTAAGCTCTAATCTCTTTACAGGTGTTGCTCCTTATGCCCAGGAGTACCATTATACCTATTTGACATCCAATGGCTTCGTATCTGAAGATGTTGTTCGTCATTTGCCTGATTCCGCTACGACCACCTTCAATGAATTTTTCAACAGATCAAAAACTGTGTATGATATACCACCTCTTCCAAAAGCCTATGACGATATTTACCCCAGTAAGTGGTTGTTACTCTAAATTTTTTATCGAAACTAACATCCCATCAAAAGCTCTTCACAGCGGCATGAACAATTCTAATTCTATTTCTACAATCATCCTCAACGTCGATATAGAATCAGTTAACAAAATCTTGGAAAAACCCGAAGATGATCACAAGTTTGCTCAAGTTTACAACATGAGTTATATTAGTCATGATGCTGTTTACAACTTTCAAGGTGCTGGCATCAAGAACAGTGGTCAATCTTCCAAGGAATATGCCAAGCAATCCTTCAAGATCAAATTTAACAAGTTTTACAATGGGACCGAAGATGCACTCTTTGGTCGCCGTGGATTCAAATTGAGGGCTCAAGCTGATGAACCTACTATGATGAGAGAGAAGCTCATGCAAGACTCTCTTGCTGCTGCTGGTGTTGCTACTCTTAGTGGTAACTGGGTCCGTTTATTTGTGAACAATGAAGCTTTTGGATTATATTTAATGATCGATGAGACTTTCAACGGCTTTACCGAAAATATGATCAACGGCGGTGTTTTCAGTAACGCTACTGGTGCTACATACAAGGGCAATTCTCTGGGACATAACCATGGAGAGGCTGATTTTGTCTATAATGGAACTGAAAAGTCGTCTTACAATTTTGAAGAAATTTATTCTTTAGTGGATGAGGGAAGGGATAAAAGTGTGACAAAGGATAACTTCACTGCCCCTCTTATTGATTTTATGGAAAGACTAAACAAGACAGTAATGGCCACAGATGCTCAGAATCTGGGTAATATTACGGATTTGATGGATTCCGCAAACCACACCATGATCCATACAGCCATGAGCTTTCTTTCAGGTTCTTTTGATGGTTACTGGTTTAGAGGAAGCAATTTTTATTTGAATGAGAACTTGGAAACCAAGAAATGGTTTTTGATTACTTATGATTTTGATGATTGCTTGGGTAACTTCTTTGGAGAGCTTAGAAAACCTTGGCTAATGACCACGCCTTATCAAAACTATACGCTCCCTGGAGTCAAGCGTCCACTAATCGATATTTTTATCAAATCGCCGCACTATGAGCCTCTGTTTCAAGATATTTTGAAACGTCTTGTCAAGAGCTTCTTCAATCATCGCGTTATGAAAGCTCGCATTGATGCTTGGGCTGAAATGTTGAGAGAAGATGTTATATGGGATTATGCTCTTCCTCGCCACTCACCTGGTACAGCAAAACACTGGGGCGTTACAACATTTTATAATAACATGAATACTACTGTTGCTTCAAGATACGGTATTCTTGAGTGGATCGCTAATCGCACTGAATCTATCGCACAGCAGCTTGATTTTAAGATTGACGATGATGTTTCGTCTACAACTTTACCATCAGCCTGACAAATTTGGACGCTTCCTCAACGTTATATGGTATTATAATGTAAAAAATAAATAAATGTACAGTCAAGCCTATGAAATTTGGCATACCTTCTACATCTAATTTGTCCCTCTCACACCCGAATAAAATATAACATAATGATGAATACTTCTTTTTTATGAAAGCATTTTTAATGAAGAAAAAAAATTTTACGACCGCAACATGGTTCTTGAAACAATAAGTAGTCGATAAAATTACTTGGGCGTCAAGCGCCCCGAAGAAATCCCTGAAGAGTCCTCAGTTAAAAATCAATAAGCTGAGGCCATCAATGAAGTTATACAACAATTACAGCAATTTCATCAGAGAAACATTTATAGATCGTATCCTCGAAAATTTTCAAGAGCGTGGGCAAGAGACTTAAATATTAATTACACCAATGCGCTAAGAAGATAAAAGTATTACGAAGGGACAGAAGAAGTTGCGTATAAAAAGTCTGAACAAAACAGTGGTGCGAAAAGCTCATTTACAACCGAGCATAACGAGTATATAAAAGAGCTACTTGATAATAACCCCCAGTTATATTCAGACAATATAATAAATAGTTTGACTGAACGATATGAAGATTTAGCTATATCAAAGTCGCAACTTAATAGCCATTTACGAAACACAATGCTCATCACTAAAGAAATCAATGTTTGGACCTGAAGTCCGAAACTCAGCGGGAAACATACATTTTAGATAAGTCTACAGAACTGCATAAGTATATGTACTAAAATATGGTTAAGTTACAAAACCATCAAAGTGTCAAAGTATCAAGCATCAAGTATCAGTATCAAAATTATCAAACTATCGAACTATCGAACTACAAAACTATCAAACTGCAAAACTAATAAGGCTCTTAGTTGTACGTCTCCGTCAAATTATGCATTTACACAATGGCAGTGTATATCAGAATCTAAGTTTAAACCAATCATTTCATTCTGTTTTTTTTTAACTGTATATCTTTTCAAAAATCGTAACGTTCTTAGGCAAATGGCAGCCTTTATTTTATAACTTCGCATTTATATATTATGTTACATCTGTTGAGTTAATTCAGCATAAGAATATACAGTCGGGACTCGTTATTCCGGAAGAGTTGGTGTACAAAAATGTGTTTGAAATAGGAATTTTTGAGCTGACATAAAGCATTATTATAAACATCAATGATAATAGGGCTTCTCTGCCACTAGCAATAAGTAACTTGTGAATAGTTCATAAATTACAAGGGCTTATAGCAGCAAAAGTATTCATTGATTTTCCTCTTCTGCTTCCAACTCGATGAGCCACTCCTGTTTTATCATATTACTATGAAAATAGGTATACTTTTGGTATCAGAATATTTACTTTTTAGAGCTGTGTCACGTACTAGAATTGATATTGACCTGATATCATCTCCAGATAGATATCTTTACAGCTTAAAAGCAAGAACTTTAGCTTCGTGTGCCATTTTTTGATTGATTTTCATAATCAAATGTGCCCTGAAAACACAAGAAATAGTATCCATTGGTAAAAAACTATATTATATATGATTTTGGTGCAATTTGAGCATGATTTTTTTTTCGATGCAAAATGACGGATTTTTTCGATTTTTTCCTTGTATCCACACATCCGAAATCGTCAATTATGCATTATCTTCGATTTTGACCTCAAAAATGCAACTTTTTGCTATACTATGTATTAGAGGAAAATGATCGTAAAAGGTCATTCCTTGATCTGAAAGACTGAAAATGCGCTCTGATTAAGCAAAATATTGACTTTTC
>MU619249.1:306562-325767 GCA_025201805.1 Parasitella parasitica
TGGCGTGCTATCAAGATATTGTGATATGTCCAATGGCAATTCTGAGCCATGTACCCTTTCTTCTCTTTGTTGTCGCTCTTCCAGTTGGAGGCGCTTAAATAATTCAAATGCCTCGGTAGTAGTAAGGTATTTTGTTGTTTGATCATCATTGATATCACTCATAGTTTGTTCCACGATGCGCGGCTTTGAAAGATATAGGGAAGAAAGGGATTCAAATTTATTATTACTATATATATGAAAAATAAAGCGTGGCTCTGAGAGCATTTACCACATTGGAAGCCGAAGCGGAGGCAACTGAGATTGTTATAGGTACGACAAACAATCATGAAATTATACTATTGTGTAGAGCGCCCAAAAATACAGCTATTATCATAGACTGACAGCCGTGGTATGCATAGTATCAGAGGATGATATCTGGCCTCAAAAGAGTAATTTTGTTTTCTTTTTGTCCAAATGGAGTTTCTGCAAGAATTTTTCCTTCCTGATTTTGGACGTGTTTAATCTCCGCTATCAAAGATAAATGATGTTTTTTTTGAAGAAATCATTAGTTTTGGGAAGTCATAGCTTACCCAGTTCAAAAGAAACAAGATTGAAATTTAGTTTATTTAAATAGTATGCTTCTCGGCTTTCTGATGGTAGTACTTGCATGTCTGCACTTGGCCTGACGATCTCACGCTCCGATTTTTAAAAATACTTTTCCCAAAGAAATTCAAAAAAGTCGTTACCTTCATCTGATGTCAATTTGAAAAGTACAAAAATTTGCTCAAAGATGTGCAAATATATAATCAAAAGGTGCGTTATAGCCTAGTACATAAATTGAATTACTTGTTTTTGTGTTTGAGATCGCTAAACATTATTTTCTTACAGTTTTTATCTTTTTCTGACAATAACACACTGAAGTTCGCGTAGACCGAAAAAAAAAAAAAAAATCAGGCGCCCAAAATCTATGCTGGCTTTACAAAGACGCACACTATTAAGCCATTCCAATATCAGGGGGAAAATGGCACAGGTTTGACTAGCTGTTCTACTGCGCAACTGGATATAGAGAACTCTGCTTGGTACTTGTCTGACAAGATATTCTACGCTAGAAGACACCAGATCAACTGAAGGTATAATAAAATGCCAGACAAAAGGAAACAACCTGCCATCGGAATAACACACCCATGTATAAAAATTCATCTGTATATGTAGATAGTTTATTTTACAACGCATCCTCTTTTTATTTACGCTATGCGTAAAACAAAAATGGAAGATACACATTGGCTGTACCTGGTCTACGCATTTCACCATGGCTGCGAGGTTTAGGTCTCTAGTCACAAAAACAATAAATTGTTCAAAAATTACTTTCCATCTAGAGACTTTTTCACCCGCATCAATCTAAAGCATTATTTCATATGACAAGTTATATCAAATTCACGCCCATTTCAGGCGCCAAAAATGAAGACCCACTTTGTTATCTTTTGGAAATTGATGAAGTAAAGATTTTACTTGATTGCGGGTGGTCTGATTCGTTCAAAGAAGAAGATCTTGTCAATTTGAAAAAGTAGGTTACTTTTTTACATGTAATTAACGTGTTCTAATTTCTTTTCTTTTTTTCTACCAAATAGAGTGGCTAAACAAATTGATGCTGTGGTGCTTTCCCATTGTGACCTTTCACATTTAGGTGCTTATCCATACGCTCGAAGTCATCTAAGCATGATGTGCCCTGTATTTGCTACTATTCCTGTAGTTAATATGGGGAAAATGTGCATGTATGATATGTATCAATCAAAGACGAACGAAATTGAATTCAAAACATTTTCCTTGGAAGATGTAGATAATGCGTTCGATAAAATTACGCCTGTTAGATATTCGCAACCTATCTCATTGACAGGTACTAAAAATGCAAAATTATCTAAAAGTTTGTTAACTGTTTCCCTTTTCAAGGTAAATGTCAAGGAATTACAATTACAGCCTATGCTGCTGCACACACAATTGGTGGCACAATTTGGAAAATCAAGCAAGATACTGAAGAGATTGTTTACGCTGTCGATTTCAATCATAGAAAAGAACAGTAAGCATGCACACCCTTTACTCGGCCGAGATACTTATATAATCACTGCAGTCATTTAGACGGAACAGTATTACATTCTGGAGGCGTCATCTTGGATACTTTGACTAGACCATCATTACTTATTACAGATTCGTACAATTCAAAGGTTGTGCATCCTGCTCGAAAAGACAGATACGCCGCCATGTTTGGTAAGCTTAGATCGAGTGCACCAGAGACATAGTCTAATTTATTCATAGACACTATGGTCAAATCGTTGAAAGAGGGTGGATCAGTTCTTTTGCCAACAGACTCATCCGCTCGTGTATTAGAAATTTCGTACCTTTTAGATCAGTATTGGACCCAGCATCAACTCAACTATCCACTAATCATGTTGTCAAACACCAGTTATCACACAGCACATTTTGCAAAGATTATGCTTGAATGGATGGGGGATGACTTGACAAAGAGTTTCTCACAATCCCGAGAAAACCCCTATGAGTTCAAATATTTACGTCTGTGCCACAAGATAGAGGATCTTGATAACTATCCTGGGCCCAAGGTAGTAATTGCCAGTAACTACAGCTTGGAAACAGGCTTTGCCCGTGAATTATTTGTGCGTTGGATGACAGCTGATAGTACGCAACACAACAAAAACAATACATTAATTTTGACAGATCGCTCTGGACCTAGATCGCTGGCACGTCGATTATACGACGATTGGGATGCCCAAACAAATACAATAGAGATGGATGTGGTTGTTGCCAATAACCGTACAAAAACGCCCGTCAAACCAGCAATTGCATATGAGACCAACCTAGATTTGACAGTATATAAACGTGTGCCTCTAGAGGGTGCCGAGCTGCAAGAGTTTGAGAGCGCACAGCGAGCCAAAGCAGAACGGGATGCGGCACAGGCTGCCATGATTGCTCGCAGCAAAACAATCATGGAAGATGATGAATCGGATTCCTCAGATATTGACGACGGAGACGAAAACATGGAGGATTTGCTCACCAAACAATTTGATTTGTACGTACGAGATACTGGTAAATCTGGTGGTTTCTTTAAGCAAGCCCAAAGCTACCGGATGTTTCCATACCTCGAAAAGAGAAAAAAAATTGATGATTACGGTGAATCCATCCAGATTGAGCATTATATGAAGGCTTCTGATTTCGAGAGGATTGAGCAAGAAAAGAAGAGTTTAGGAGAAGGAGCAAATTTTGGCAAAGATGATGTAAACCTTATAGATATTATATGGCACACTTGTTTATGGTTTTATTTTATTAGGAAATGATGGTTGATATTGAAGAACCACTCTTACCAGGAAGAGATGAAACCCCAAAGAAATACACATCTAACAATGAAAACTTTACTATACAGTGTCTGTTAAGATATGTCGATTTAGAAGGTTTATCCGATGGTAGATCAATGAAGACAATTCTACCTCAAATCGCTCCTAGAAAATTGGTAGGTTTTTGAATCATCTGATAATTACAACCTATTGAGAAATATTTCACAATAGATCATTGTGCACGGATCACAAACTTCTACCGAAGACCTTGCTTCTGCCTGTCAAAGCATAAATCATTTTACCAAAGAGATCTTTACACCTTCAGTCAGCGAAGTTTTGAATGTATCTGCAGCTACAAACATATACCGAGTGAAGTTAACTGACAGTATGGTTAGCTCTTTACGATTTTCTAAGGTAATAGTTCGTTATTGCGTATCGTGCCAATATGGTGACCTTAACTTGTGATTTGTAAAATAGCTGGATGATTATGAATTAGCACGCGTTGTTGGTCACATTCATTTCCCTGATGATTCCACTACACCGTCATTAGACGTTGCTGTTTCGGATGAAACTACTAGATGGGAGCCATCTGTATTTGTAGGAGATGTGCGATTAACTGAATTTAAAAAAATACTGCAAGCGGAAGGAATACAAGCAGAGTTCAAAGGCGAAGGTATATTAGTGTGCAACGACCAAGTAGCTGTCCGAAAGGTATGTTCAGTTTTTCAACTAATTAAAAGCAAGTTAATAAAATCAAGTAGACTGGTACTGGTCAATTGTTAGTTGAGGGTAGCATTTCAATGGATTACTACAAAATCCGTTCATTGTTATATTCCCTACACGCTATACTATAATACGCCACCCCACATTTTATAAAACAAGACAATTTGATCACTAGTTTAATAAAGACTCCTTACCACAAATTCTTTCATTAATATAAATTCACCTCTTTTTTTTAATCTACATGTATAGCTTTTTCAATTCCAAAGATGCATCAGACCACCTCTCCAGAATACACTGAAATACCAATGCCAATGGCCAATAATACAAATGAAAACAGCCCAAATCACGATTCTAGTAGCCAAAAGCCAACACCAAAAGCCAATAGAAGATGCTACCATAAATTAAATAAATGGCATTGTTTGTTGATCGTCTTGGCAACAATCTTCTGTATTACTGGGATTGTAGTATACTTCCCAGGATCGAAAATGGATACCGCAAGAACGATATTCAATTATGTTGCTATGGGAATTCTTAGTGTGATATTGATCATAATCATGGTATTAGCGGGACCAAACGCCTGCCTTTGTCTTGCCGCTGCAAATTTTTAATAAAGATAACTATAAAAAAGTTGTAAACGTTCACTTTGACCTCAATCATTGGTGCAAATCAGCATGTATTAATGCAGCTATGCTCGAGACCATCGCCTTAGATTACAGGCACAATTGTACAGTTTTCACAAAGTCAATTAGTGAGTCTTCGAGTAGCAAATTACACAAAAAATATTTAGTTGTAAAGTTTACAATATAATATTGTAAAACAGTTCTTCCTTCCGTTTAAAGTGCGTTTTAACTGGTTATTTTAAGAGATTTAATGGTCTTGAGCGTTGAAATCCTGTCTTTGATTTACCTGCATACCTTATTTACGGAAATCTTCATAATACTTCATAATTGCAATCGTTTTGCAAACGGATGTTAGCAAAAAAAAATAATTAATGTTATAAAAAAGAACTAGCAGTTATAAAGCGCTCCGAAATACTATTTGCTATACTGGTAATTGCACTGCTAAACGAGTGATGGCTAAGTTGAATCTGCAAACAATACAACTCTTCAAAAGTTTAAACGACACTGCTCAACTCTTAGACGGCAAGTATCACTGGTCAATCTCCTCTTTTCAACAAAACTACTACAAAATCTGCTCTTTGTTATACAATGCATCACAGCCTAATCACCATTATACTAATAAAGCTCATTTTATTTTTCATGTTAATTAGGAAATACACAAATAAGCCTCGATGTTTATAGTTCACTCACATGTGAAGTAGTACAAGACCCATGCTTAAAGTTACACACATGATAAGTGATACATATCCATGCTGGTAAATTTAAAGAAGCCCGTCCTTTGTCATCAAAATGAAATTACGACGTTTTTCATCAAGAGGGTCTCAAGGTTTGGTACACAATTAGCTATCCAATAATGGTCCCTGTCATACCTCCACTTTGCTTGTACTTGGACCATTATAAAAGAAAGGTATGCTTTGATAATCAATTTTGTTGCTTTACTTCTGAATAAAAATGTCTCAGCAACCCAAGCAACTCAACGATGATTCAGCACCGCCCCGTTACACATCTGTTGAAATAGCTGACACCAGCAATGTTTCCAGTGACGAAAAAGTCAGTAGGCGATGCCAAGTGAAAAAGCGACACTATGTCTTTGTTGGTTTAGCCTTGATCTTTTTCGTCCTGGCAATTGCTTTTCGCTCGCATTCAATCGACAAGCCTGGAATACCTAGTAAACTCTTACTGATTATATTCATCATTCTGGGGGTTTTCTCCTTATTTATTGCGTTTATCCCAAAATGTTGCGCCTATACTTGTGGAGCCCTATTGGAAGTAATAGCACATTAACTATTACCATTACTATTACCATTTTTGGGTGTATACATCATATTGATTATGATTATTTTCCCTGCTAGAAATCTCTTCCTCTCAACACATTTTCAGTTTATATGCCTAGAATAAACAATAATGATAAGCAAAGCCAAACAATAGCCCCATATGGTTATCTTTATTGACTAAGGAGATTGGAAAATACCTTTATAGATATCGTAAACTTACTTTTTACTTTAAATATTTGAGATTAATGCGCTCGATCGGATATCTTTTCATAAAGACGATATATCAAACCAATGCCATAACTTTTTAGTACAGTGGATTTAGAATTATTTATCTTTTGCTTGTGCTATGTAATGTATTCTTTTTGAGGAAAAAAAAACTATTACCCTTGTCTTTTGTGTATTTTTAATTGCAATCTGTTGATCATTTCAGCCAAATTCAGTTGCATTTACATTTGTGAAATAAAGATGAGGGACCACAGCCTTCGTCTTGGTCACAAAAGTTGCAGAAACGAATTATGATATCACAGAATGTGGAAAAACTCATTCAATGCTGATTTCCATATATTGGTTCCTCGGACGATTGACATTAGTCCAGTTCCTACGTATAAGCAATGTATTACATAGAACCATTTTCTCGCTTCGATTTTACTTGCAATAGATACTTCGATCCTTTTGTCCTTTTCATCGCAATTATTTTATTACTATTTTTTCATTTGCGGTTTATATAGCATGTCATATCTTACCGAAACAACATTGACAAGACCAGATAAAAAAGCGCTTCCATGCTATAAAGAAGTAATGAGTTCCAGAATTCCCTTTCCTGCAACAGCGTATATCAAGTCTACAGATAATTACAGCACACCCAGCCAACATAACCTTTTCAATACTGTACATAGCCAGTATATACCTGGAGATATTAGCTTTCCTCAACAAATAAGAATAAAAATTTTGAGTAGACGATGTACATGGATAACACTTATCGCATTAATTTCAGGGATTATTGGCAGCTGTGTTCAAAGTAACAACAAAATCTTACATGAGCTCATCCATTAAGAATGGATGTCCTACCGATTTGTAGACCTTTTGCCAAAATGATGTCGCAAGAAAAAAAATTTAAGTGTCGCACTTTTTTAAAAAAACAGTGTCGCACATTTCAGGAAAACAATGTCGCATCTAAAAGAATATAGTCTCTGCAACCTTCATTTATACTGGAGAACATAATCACGATGTTGGAGGGTTGAATGATTTACAACATTTGCCATTATCGAAAGAAGCAAGAGAACTAATTGAGCAACAATTAAAGGAGGGCTTCAGCAAAAGGCAAACAAGAATCGCCATCCAGACGAATTGTAACAAGTTCATTACAGAGAATTAAGTGCTGACTGGCCTGGATAATTCGACTTCTTCCCTGATTCATCGAGATCAAATGGTTCATGCAGATGAGATTTACATCTACAAAAAAATCCAAGAAAATTTTTATTTGAAAGCAAGAGACCAGAAAGAGTCCGTAAAACTTTGGCTACAAGAATTATCTTCACAAAAGGGATACGTTACCTTTCTGGGCACTGATTTCATGGCAAAAAGCATTATTGTCCACATCAATATCAATTTGCTTAGATGCAACCCACTGCGTTACAAGTATCAGCCAAGGTATCTTGTATAGTATTGTAATTAAGCATCCGTAAACGGGTACAGGATGTCCCGTTGCGTATATGTACACAACTGATCACTCTATGCAACCAGTAGCAGCCTTTTTACGTTTTGTAAAAGAGCAAATTGCCGTGCCAAACTTACAAAAGATTACAATAGATGTCAGTGCTACTGAGCATGGTGCCATTAACGAAGTATTTCCTGGAGTTAGTGTCCAATGGTGCTTGTTTCACGTCGCAAGAGCTTGGATGGCAAAGATACGAGACACCGTTAAGCTGGGTAGCACGGCTCAGAATCAACAAGTTCACAGGGCAATGATTGCACAGTTGAAGAGTATGATATGGGAAAAGAGTCCGGATGCATTTGTCTTCAAATGACAAATTTTCTCGTAATGTTCCATCAATACACAGAATTCTTGATTTACATGGACACATACTACTTTGCACAAGGGAAGTATCAGCACTGGTGTGCTGCATATCAGCCGCAAATATTTACAAATATGGAGACCAATAACTTCGTTGAAAGTTGGCATAACCAACTAAAAACATTATACCTTGGAAGAAAGCGTAACAACCAACTAAAAACATTATACCTTGGAAGAAAGCGTAACAGACGTATTGACTGCTTGATTTACATCCTTGTCAATGATATTGAACCGGATTTTATCCAGAATACTGATAGAATTCGCTTAAATATAGGAAGGATGGGACCCCAAGAAAGAAGACGCCGACAAAGAGAAATGGCGGCTGAAGCAATCAGTGTCGCGATTCTTGAGTTTATGGTTGTAGAGTTGCTCAACGACAGCGAAACTCTCAAATTTGCTATCCAATCTTTCACAACAGAAGATGTTCACTATAAAATCATTGTCCAAAATGAAGAAATGCGATCATGAGCTTGTCAAGAATTTCAATGGAACCAAACAGCTTGCAAGCATATGTATTTGTTAAAACGTTGGCGTAGAGACCTCATGGTTTATGAATGTAATATTTTATAGTCAAAACCCAAAGATTAGCGAGCTAATGTGTTCTAATAGTACCAAACCTTATACCCACTGTGCAAAGAACACCACGAGATACCACTGTTATCAATCCTTTGCCTCCCCAAACTGCTGATAGCAGAATAGATGGCTGTATAGCCAACATCTCATCTGTTATAAATACTTTGAAATTTGACAACAACATAAACTTGAATGAAGATCAAATCCGGCAATTAGAAACAGCTACAAATATGTCAAGAGGCGAACTTGCTACCATTACTGATACAGCTACAAACAGTAATCTTACCACCCAACGAAGATAAGTTATTAAATAAAAATAAAATATATTTGTTGTAAAAGATAAACGTCAACCATTGACGAATTCAAGCTCGTCTTACTTCAGGAGGAAATAAGGAACTCGCCAAATGTCGAGTCTTGTGCATTTAACGAAATCAAGAGTCATCCTCTGATTACTAATGTTTTGTTAGTTTACATATCCTAAATGCAGATATGCAAATATCATTCTTCTCAATAAAGAAACCCTTAGAGCTTTCACAGGCTATAACACGCCATGACCCTATACTTACCACAAGAGAGTAGTCCTCATTTATGGTGTCATTGTGCAAGCAATAAAAAAAAAGAATGAATAGAAAAGACCAAATTTATTAAAAGCTCTTGGTAATATTCCTATGTATTGTCCCACTACCTTAATTAGAAAGACCCTTTTCGAACTTTTCAACCATCATTAATAAACAACGAATATAATCCACAAGCGGGTCGCTGTCTTGAGTGCCTGCAAAAATACTTTCGCTTGTCCAGGAAGCAAGTCTACCAGCTTGCAAATTTTGATTTTCCTTAAAGATCGAGTCATAAGTCGAATAAAATACCTAAAAAGCTCAAAGTTTAATGTTTGGCACAGGTTCAGCGGGTGCTAGTCCACATTACCTCAAACTCATACCAAATTTGACCTTTGCCAGTATCGCCCAGCATTTTCTCGTAACCGTAAGAATCTCTTTGTTGAACAAGAGGCAATCTCTCAACTCGAGTAATTTCAGCAACAATAGGGAAGACAATTCTATACGTTGTAGTCTGTTTGGAGAGTATATAATTGACCTCTAAAAAGTCAGGGACATTGTTGTAAGTAATTTGCCGGGTTTCTGGGTTAACTGCTACTTTGTTGATAAATGTGTTGAATGGCTTAACGTTCATTGCAGTCTTTTCTTCAGTTTGGAGTAAGAATTGGAAATCAAATTTTCTGTCCAAAGATACCCACTCAATTTCAGTAACTTTGTTTGTGGTTGTTACAATCTTGGTCAATTCGACGACACCCTGATTCTTCATATGCATGACTATGGGCTGATAACGTAACGATGGCTGGTTGCGAGCATTGGCGTAAATTTCAAACGAAACTCTTCGACTATGAGCTGAAGGAAGCATAGTTGATATTCTATCCATAATATCGTCTGAGAAAGTGGTTCTTTTTTATCTTGATATTAGTACCAAATACAAGTGTCTGATATCATCACTTACACGTTGTTAAACATCGGCTTGATTTCATTATTGCTCATTAGTCGATCATTCAAGTCGGTATATGTCCAGAATTTCTTTTGGACAGTTGGCTCAATGTGACTCCAAAGGACTTTGCCAATTTTGGCACTGAACTTGATATCTCCCTTGAATCCACGAACACCCTCAAGGCTAAACGTATGATTAATAGCTTGAAATAATCCATATTAGATCACACATTACCCTTCCTCTAAAGCTGTCTTGATATTATGAAAATTATACTCCCTGAGACTATTTAACAATCAATCAATAACTAAATCAGCATAAAAAAACCAAAAATTGAGCCTACATTTTTGACTGACTGACTGGAGAAGCCACAGCAGCTGATGCTTTTTGATGCGTTAAACGCATTACTCTACGTGTATTTGTTTTCTGGGGAGCAACACGAGGTACAGTTGTAGTCAACGAAGGAAAATCTTCCACAGGTTCCTTGGGCATAGGAGGCGTTGGTGCTCCATTTCTGGGTGCTGGAGGTTGAGCACTAGGATACATGACATAGCTTTTGTTCTCTCCCCACAACGGTTGATGATCAGGAGCCATTCCAGCATTTACATTGCCAAATGTTTGTTTCTTTTGCTCTAAAGAAGCTCTCCTCATTCTTTCATCCAATGATAAAGAGGATTCTTGATGTATTTGATGTTGCTGTTTTCGAAGCCATTGTTGAGTAGAAATTTGTTGAACTACATCGAGGAGGTCCTTAGGTTTTGCTAGTTCGCCTGATTTATCTTTAAACACTGGTAAAATAACGTGCATTGGAGCCGAGTGCTGTCCTACTACATTAACGTATGCTTTCTGGGCGTATCTTTCCAAATTGCAAAAATAGAGAACAAATTCGGGTGCTTCAGTGGGATAGTGAACGCAAGCAACATATCGAGTATCTCTTCTACGGCGCTTGAAGATTGTTTGAAGATTTTTGAAACGGTTCAATGCCTCCTTGACAGCATCACTGCTTGTTCCAACGATTTTTATTCTTCTGTCTATCAAACTACATTCTGTGTTGGTGTCTTTCCCAATAACACGCAGGTAATCTACTGGTTTAGTGCTAAAGACAAGAGAACCAGATAAAATTTCTCTTGGATCTTTCACGTTCTTTGCAAAAGTAAACGTCTCAACAAATTCATCATCACTATCTGAATCGGGTTCGTCGCTCTCAGTTTCATCGTAGTGATATGCCCCTGAAGGTACGCTTTCTTCTGTGGTTGCTGCTGTATTTGTTCCATCCAATTTTTCCAAATTCAAAGGTCTTCCTTTGATGCGAGTTACTTTTGGGGTTGAGGATGGAGTTGTCGAAACTGAGGGGCTGGTATTAACTGAAGATAAAATGCTTTCAAAATCCTCGAACGTGCCTTGAAACTTATACTCGTCGACTATTTTAGAAGTCTAATTCATGTCAATTAGGCTCATTTTTAGTTTTTCATCCGTTTAATTTACTTGCCAGATGAGGTAAAAGATTCCTTTCGATAATTTTGGACCTATAAATATAACATTGAAAGTTAGAAAGCTTACTCAAAAAAAAAAACAATCTTCAAAGCTTAAGCATACGTGTCATCGCAAGATTGTTGTGAACGACCCGTTATTTCAAAAAATTGGTCATTAAAATTATAAGTAATACTAGTCTTCTTTTCTTTGGCAAGCAATCTACCCAAATCTTAATAAAGAAACGAAAACTTCTTGCGGTAAAATACTAAAGCTTACTGTAATTTTTGTTCCATCTCTGCATATTTGCTAGGAGATATGTATGGCAGTGGGAATACTCTAATATTAGCTATAAAAAATCAAATGAATTTGCTGTTTACACAAATATAGCGTAGTAGCTAGCTTACGTTGAACCATTTTGATTTTGAGAAAAGGTAGAAAGCAAAAAAAAAAAAAGAAATTTTGGTAACAGTCAATGTTTTAGAAGGTCAGCTTCCCTTTGGTTCATGGAAAACAGGAACAAAATGAAGGATCCTTTACATAATAGTATCAGCATTTGAAAACGATGTATTCTGCTCTGGTGTCAAGGGAAAAATAGTGCGGTATAAATAACTAAAAGCTATGCTAAAGAGACATGAAGCATATAAATTAGGCGATCAAATATCATTTTGATTTAATAAACTCAGGCATAATCGTAAATCAAAAAAACTCTACGCACTCTGTTAACAAAATTAATCGCCATCAATCTCCTTGAAATATTTGATACATAGCTTTTTGCTGGGTTGCAGCACATTACAGGGCAAATATTGAGTTTAGCTTTGTATACGATAATAACATTTAGGGATTGCGAGTATTCGTAAATATATTCACTGCAAGTATTGCATTGACAGTATATTTTTATTGCAAACGAGAGACAGCATGACACAAAAGGGTTTTATTCCACTTGAAAAACCTCGAGTGTTGGGTTATCTCGGCCAGCTAAAAAAATAATAGTCTTTCACTTCAATGTGATACCGGTATGATCAGACACAATTCTCTGACTTACCTACAAAGCTTATACGGCCAAAGAAAATTGGCTTGAAGAAAAAATCCAAAAGTTAGTTTAAAGCGAAGATAAAGTACGTTTAGAACCACCAAAATAATCTGAACGTATATAATTTTTAATCATAAATGTATAAAATAGTGTTCTCAAGCAAAATTGATTAGTTTTGAATGCACAATAATCAAACGCCCGTTTTTGAGGGCTTGCTATGTCAAAAATCAATTTAGAATAAATCTGCTAGAGAATTGCACTTTATTACGGATACATATCCAATTTATGTTGTATCTATTCTTATACAATATCGTTCTTGTTTTATCCATAGGATACCATGGTTACCACCATCTCAACATAGTTCTCATGGCGAGCGTTTCTGACCGGATCTAAGGTTAAATGTCACCAATTATGCTATAATAAATAGTAGTAATCAACAGAATGCCTTGCATAAGTAGCCATCTCTATTTTTTTAATGAATGATTCACATTTATAATGATTAGCTGAGTAAATATAGTGATAGGTCTCGCTCTGCCTACAACTTTGTTATAATCTTGTTTTACAAATAAATGTCTAACACAGTTTGGTTGTATTGTCTATTCTGGAGCGGAAGGTGCTTTAATCAATGGCATTTTCTTTCACACGATATTCATTAAAAAGATATATTACATACTATCGTTAATGTGCGTTATTTTATCTGAGAATATAAAGAGCTTTTAGTCATGCCATCGCAATTTTTATCTAGTTTTGTTTTTTGGTTGAAATAACATGTGTCATACAATCTACTCTATTAGTCTCTTTTCAACTGATAAAATGGTGTCTAGAATTAACTGTGGCGAATCGTCTGACGATTCAAAACCTTTGCTTGACTAATATCACCCACTTGGCCCTGGGTTTCAAAGAAAACATCAACCCAGTTTTCTTTTTCTAATTTCACTTATTACCCAAACTTTGGATACAACATGGACTCCAATATGCCTAAAAATTCGACTATTCGAGATACTTCAAAAATGAAAAAAGAAGATTGTTTACCTTGCAGACTCAGTGGTGGAGCAGTTGGATTGGGCACTGGCTATTTTTCCTTACGCAAGGCTATGCAACTTCAACGAGCAGGCGCTCACAACCCTAATAAAGCCGTTGCTTTGGGTGTTACAGGTGTCAGTAAGTTTATCCAGGTAAAGTAGAAATTTCATGTGTTCTTATAAACTATCTCGTTAGTATTTACGTCTGCTGGATTATACCGTCTTTTCTTGTATTGATTTCATAAAGTTTTAATCATTAAAATTGGATACAATATTCACACACGCGCGTTTCTTTATTTTGTTTTTGTTTCTCTATTTCTTGTTCTTTCTCTTTTTACCAGAGGTAGAATTCTTTTTGCTTCCAGTGGTTTGTGCTACTGGTGTCTCTTCGATTTCCTCCTCCTCCTCTTCTTGTTCCAGTTCAATCTCTTCAATTTCAATTGTGCCTGTCGTGGGATCAGCAACAACTTCATCAATAATAGTTTGACTAAGCAAGGTGTTCTTTTTTTTGTCATTCTTCTTGCTTTTATCCTTCTCATCCTCTTCCTCGGTGGTGTAAGCGAACAAGTCTTTTAATTCGCCACGAACAACAGCAGTAATTAAAACAGACAAGATACAGGCGGGACTAAGGTAAAGTAAAGCAGGCTGGGCAGCCTTGAAAACATGCATGACAACCATGGTTACACCCAGACCCAAAGTATAAGCAATCATGTTGGCAGTAAAGTAAGGTTTTGAGAAATTTGTGGATCTAAACCGGCCAGAGGGATTGCGCTTCCAGGACATATGACGATCGAAGCGAAGACAAAGTGCAACAAAAATACCAGGAATGACGATATCACCTAAACCGAGCATAGTGAAGCGAGCACCCTCAGTTTGATTTAGTACAAAATCAATGATATCGCGAGGCCATAAAAGTTTGATAGGGGCATCAAAGTTGGTGGCAACTGATACCATCACAGGCGTGTAAAACACCCAAAAGATATCGTAAAAGAATAAACCACTCAATAAAATCATACCAGTTTTGAATGAATCTAAAGAGAGCAGTTGGATGGCGTTGACAGAGAAAGAGAGACCGAAGATGTTGGAAGCGATCCAATTTTTGGTATAGCTGTAATAAGCTGTCAGCACAATCGAAGCGACCAAAAGGAATCCATGAACCACAGTGAAGCTGATATGGGAGAGGTCTGTTATAATCAAGTGTGATCGTGTGGATTAGTTTAAGCATATACCAAGAATGGGAGGGTGAAAGTACATACTCTTTGATCTCTTTGACAGGGTTACCTTATACCTGGCAACATGCTTTAGTAAAGCCATGGGAGTCACCTTCTTTGCAGCTATTAAAAATGTCTTTGTAACAGCAGCACATCCCATAATGGAGAAATAGCCAGTTAAGACGTAATTGATATACTTCTTGTCAAGGTAACGGAAAGCAAGGTACATGCTAAAGAGGACACACGAACCAATGATAGGGAATAAATAGGCATCGCCTCTTGAGAGACTTTCAGAAACGGATTCGTCTTCGTCTTCAGAATCTTCAAGGGGATTGTCTGATTTCTTGGCCTTGGGCGCGTTGGAAGGTCTCTTCATGCCTTTAAGTGAGCCGATAGATCCAGCATATATAGGCAAAACTGCCATAGTAATTATTGCGCCATAGGCAATATACATACCAAGCTCCTTTGTACTTGACTCCATGATAGATGAAAGAAAAGAAAAAGGTGAATGAAAAGAAGTTAAAAATGCATCTTTACTTATAAAGCAGTGAAATTAAGGAGCAACTGAACCCAACGTTCTCAATTGTTATTGGCTCCTATTAATCTTGGATGATGAAAAGTAAGCTTATTTCAAAAGGCATTAACAAGGCGACGATCAATTCCACATGCATTACGTTGATCTACTCTATAGATATCTGCACCTTCATATTCGACTGATTGGAATCATGGCATGTCCTATTTCACAGTCTGTTGACATTTGTAGATATGTGTCACCTGGTACTGCCGTCTACCCATTTGATTCTCAATCTGAGCTATCATATTTACCTTGAACTAAATTCAATTGAATAATCTTGGTGAGGTATCAATAAGTTTTTAGAAAAAGAATTGTTGATAGTGAGAATTAGCATCTATTAACAGCTTTGTTGGGACAATAAGGAAGGGGAGTATAGAGAAAGGAAGTAAATGTGGTATACATCTATATACATGTAGAGGAAATGCTCAAATTTCTTCGTTAAATGGGTGACGACCCACAGTGCTGCAGATGTGAACATTGTAGAACGAGCCATTAGCCATAGCAACCCAACCATATTTGTCAGGCAAGGCGGACTCCAGGTCGGTGCGCCGAGGGAAGCCGGTGCAGATGGCATGGAGGGTGTTTTTGTAGTGTCAAACAAGCCGACAGGAAGCACAGCTAGTGACACTTTGTCTCGGGGCGTGAAAGGTCGTTCGCGTGTTCGCGTGGATGGCAGGCAAAAGTTGGCACCAAGGTAATTATTTGGGTCAACTTAGCGGCTCATAGCCAAATCCTTGCGACAATCCATCAAATCCATGGACTTTTTGATCATAGGGGCATTTCATCCCAAATTGAACACCATGGAAACGAGCGTAACAAACTTCTTTTTGTATGCCTGTTGCGATGCCAAGTTTCTTGGAAAGAGGATTCTCGATTCATGTAAGGACCAGCATTGGCAAGATGAACTGTGCTGGCATGTGCAACAAAACCATTGGTGTGCATATGGCGTTTCAAAGATGTGCTGCTGAGTGGCGTTAAGATTGTATTTGGCTTCGCAAATGCCATGGCACAATTTGGTTGAGTTGCCCGCCTATGCAGCTTCGAGGGCAAGTAGATTGTGTTCATTTTGGCGCGTATCAAACAACAGCCGCAAGGTCACTTTGAAATCAACTCGAGCGTCAATGTAGGAGCGCTTGCGGTCCACAATACACCCTGAGCTGGGCTGGACTCTCAGACAGCCGTGTCTTTGTGTTTGTGGTTTGGAATATTATCCATGACGATTAGAAATTATTAAATTACTCGTATCTGTTCATAAAATCAAGCGTGCTTGCAATAAAGTTAAATGTGGTATTGTAACGTAGTGGAAATACGACATGTCAGTTGGCGACGAAGGACATTCCTTTTTGGAACCAGATGTGTGTATGGGTTGTTAAAGGGAGAGGACCCCGTAGCAATGAGCGGCGAAGGGACAGAGCTTAGAAACAAACCATACAAAAGCCTTCCATTTTCCTTCTGTGCCTCATAGCTTCCATCTCTAAGCGAGGGATTAATACTCATGCAAGGCCGCACAAGTGAACGAAAAGATGAAAGAAAACAATTCTCCAACAATCCAGCGAACAAAAAGTTGCCCACAACCCACTGACACTCTTTCTTTCTTTCGTCAGGTTTTGTTATTTGTTATTTGTTGGGTGTATAGAGATCATCAACCCGAAAGTATGTTCAAGTAATTCAAGCCTATTTTATTTTTTAGAATACTGAATCAATCCAACAGAATGGTGGTGGGCTTTCCCACAACCTCTGAAATAGCGGCTCATGCCAACATCAAGGTATAGCATCATTAGAGAATGATCATTTATGCATGAGCACATTGTGCAGAAAAGGCTGGAGTTTTTAACACCCAGTTGACGAAGAAGCCTGAACATTTCCTTCACATGTATATTTAAACAACATCTACTTCTCTTCCCCATTGTCCCAAGAAAAAGCTTAATGACACCTGGCCAGGATTGCTCAATTGATATCATTTCAGGGGAAAGAGAACAGTCTTTTTACGCCTGTTCATTTGCAACGACGACTTGTCCATCCTCATAGAAAAATCTGTTTGGCACTTTGTAGCTCTCAAGAAAGCGAAACAGTGAACAGTTACTTTAGGCGCTTGGTGATGACAATCAATCTGGCAATCCCCGGCAATTCCGGACTAGCTTAAACCAACAGATTACCTGACTGTGCCAAATGATCAACGTGGAAACGCGTTTGTTAAAAATGTTTTTCTTCTGCTTTTTTTTCTTGTTGAAATCTTAATAAAAGTACTTGACTATGATGGCTTCATACAACAATCACTCGGGAGGTTACATAGATAATTCTTTTGATAACTCCAACAGCAACGCAAGCACAGGTTATGCCAAGGTAAGTATTGATTAGATCATCTTCCAGGCTGATGATTGAGTTTTTATAGAAACCTCTTGGTGAACAAACCATGCGACCTTTGACAGTAAAGCAAATCAGAACCGCCGCTTCTCCTCAAGAAGGTACAATCAAGGTTGACAACTCGAATGTTACTCAGGTAGTCCGCAGCAGGTTAATATATTGAGTTTGTA
Organism: Parasitella parasitica; assembly: GCA_025201805.1. Taxonomy (NCBI): domain Eukaryota; kingdom Fungi; phylum Mucoromycota; class Mucoromycetes; order Mucorales; family Mucoraceae; genus Parasitella; species Parasitella parasitica. The sequence continues at coordinate 324,482 of MU619249.1, forward strand.
CTGAAGCCTAACCTCCATAGATAACATTTGTTGGTGTGATTCGTAACATTCAAGAATTAACAACAAATTATGTATACACTATTGAGGATGGGACAGGAGCAATTGATGTGAGAAAATGGATTGAGCCAAGCGAGACACCAGAGGAGGCAGATGCTCGGCGTACATTATTGTAGGTCTATATGGCGTAGTAAAAGAATCGCTCTGTTGACATGTTTGTTAGGGTGGATACATATGTTCGTGTTAATGGTAGATTAAACAGCTATAATAATCGCATTTCCGTTGTTGCCCATTCTATGCGTCCTGTCACGGATTTCAATGAAATTAACTACCATTTCCTTGATGCTATCCAAACACATTTCCTATTCGTCAAGCCTGGTTCAAGTGCTCATTTTCGTAGAGTAAGATTACCAGAAAGCTAGTTTTTTATTTATTTATTTATGATGATCTAACCTTTGACTAATAGAATGATGCTATGCAAATTGATGGCTCTAACGATTCGAACAGTATCAGCGATCTAGTCAGTCAAGCTATCAAAGAATACGATAACTCTCCTGAAGGTGCTAGTATTGAAAAAATCATTCAAAAATTTCAAGGATTGCATACGGAATCAGAAATCAGAGATACTATTGAGTTTCTTATGGATGATGGACAGTGCTACAGTACAATTGATCCTGATCATTTGAAGTCATGTCTTTCATAAATCATTTGAAACTAAATAAAACCTATGCATTTGTACCTTGTTATGTGGCTATTTCTATTCAAGGGGATGTAATTTGTAAATAAAATCCAACTGTGTTGTTTTTATTCTCCTCGTTTTCTTTCTTTCTTTTTTTAACCAGACAAAATGCCCAAGCTTGAAAAAATGAGCTCTGAGGAGCACATCAATATAAGCAAAAAGATGTTTTATGGCGGGTTTGCGTTTCTGCCGCTGTTATGGCTTGTTAATTTCATATATTTCTTTGATACTATCCGACAGCCCAATGCAGCGAAGGAATTGAAAAAATGTGAGTATATACAAATTCAATAACAAATCAAGATTTGAATTTGAACCCGAACGACATGTAGATGTGTATTTTTCGTTTGGTGGCTGCATTGCTTGGTTTATTGTACTCACAACTTGGTACGGTCTGTTTGTTAACAAGCGAATATCGTGGGGTGAAGGAGCAGATCATATTACAGTCGTTATACCCAAAGGTTTTTAGTTGTACATATATAGCAAAGCCTTCTAGTATAATTTATTGCGAATTGCTGATTGATAAGTCATTAAAATTTATGGTTCCAGGTGA
>MU619249.1:325782-347042 GCA_025201805.1 Parasitella parasitica
AAAGACAATGATTCGCATTGTGGGATTAGCAAGCACATTGATGAACACTGAAGAATTCATGGACATTTACATGTCTCAACAATAAAGACTTTGCATCAGTGTATAGACATAAAATGGCGCTTTTGAACTTTTTGTAAATTAAGCTCAAAACAATGATAACTTTTGTGATCAACAGTGTTTGCTTAAAGTTTCATTTTTTATATCTATCAAATTCAATGCTTGCCAATTTTTAAAAAGTAAAAATAAAAAGGGGCAAAAAAAGGCACATGAGAATGCTTGTTGCCACTAGAAACATCGAGTATATTTGGAGCAGCATGATGACGTTCAATTTCAATGTATACATGGTGCAATTGCTATAATACTACATGGATAGTGTTCGCTACTTGAATCAGAAAAGGTGGCAAGTCTATAATGAATGCCAGTTCCCACCATATACCGTCTATAATGAAAAAGCAAGGGCTTCAATATTCAGCTGTAAACATAAAATCCCATAACATATGATTGTTACACCACTTGAGCCTGCTTTTATCTATTTGATAGTACAGTATTCTTATCTCGCTTGATAGTATAGCAGGTTGAAACAATTCCTGCTAATCTCAACATTTGTTGCGCATTTTGTGGCTAGAAGCGATCGACTAAACTAGCTTGATTCTATCTTTAGTTGCCTATGGCATCTGGCTGAGTAACATCATAGACACGCTTTGCATGTGGGATAATGGTATTATACTCACTCCTTTTTGTTTGTAGATGGTATTTTTGGTTGTAATCGGATGGCCATTGGCTAGCTGTTCTACACCTTCTGATCTATACTCAGTATAAGCACCATTGGAAATGCATGAACTCCGATTCATCAAAGAGAAAAAAGTATATAAAAAAGAGCCAACTTGCTCTTGTATCAGCTTCTCTCTTGTCTTTTTCGTTATCTCACAGAAATAAACGTTTACATAATGACTTTTACTTTGCAGCCTTTTGTCCCCAATGCCAAGCAATCTGGTGTTGATTTCGGTGCTATTATCGAAGATCTTGATTTGGAAACCATCTCTCGTATGTATATTGCTCACACGTTGCAAATGGTTCTTTCTTAACTGATATACATGATTGTAGCCGAGGATTTTGACAAACTATATGAAGCTGTCTACACACATCAAGTCGTAGTTGTCCGAAACTCTGGCCATGTTACACCTCAGACGCAATATGAGCTTACCAAACGCTTCGATCCTCAGAACATTGATCTCTACGGCCATGGTTCTATGCATCGTGCAAGCGAGTCGGTTATTTCGCGCGACATCTCCCCTTTACCTGAAGTGCCTCAAGTCCAATTGTTGGGCCACGGCGTGGTTAGAAACCATTATGGTATTGAAGAGCGTAAATTAACACATCCTAGCCATAAAGTGTTCCATAAAGACTGTTTAACAGACGAACAGATGAAGAGAGGTGAAACACGTTTTTATCGCTGGCATATGGATGCTGCTCTCTACAAATTGAATCCTCCAAAGGTCACTACCTTGTTTGGCATAAAGAATCCTGTAGGAATCAACCGCTCTGTTTCTGCATGAATTCGCATTTACTCAAATATTACCAAAATAGGAACCTAGACGTGAGATTGTTCGTTATGATGACGGTACAGATGACCAACTCGAGGTACAATTGGGTACCACAGCCTGTAAGTGACATGCTTGTGTTTGCCTTGGTGCAAAAATTCAATCAGTACTTTTACGCTAGTTATTTCTGGTCAAAGAGCCTTTGAAATTCTGCCCCAACATCTTAAAGAAAAGGCATTCAAAACTCAAGTCAAATACGCTGCACACCCTTATTTGTGGATGTCCAAAGCCGCATCTCGCAGCACAGGTTTGGGCATGGTATCGGAAGGCAAGGAGCTCACTAAAGAAGAGTTGCCTGACATTGATCCAGAGGATGTGAAGATATATCCTATGGTAAGTCAGTTTATTACGTTGTATAATGTGTTCTAATGCCAATTGCACATGCATGTAGCTATGGAAAAATCCTGTTACAGGCAAGATACATCTTCAAGTCCATCCGGCAGCAGTGGAAGATTTGATCATTGATGGCAAGCCTGTGGGCGATTTGGAAAAAGTTAGAGGTATCCTTTACGAGTTCCAACGCCCTTCCATCAGCCCTGAAAATGTCTTTGCTCACGAATGGAAGGATGGGGATTTTGTCATCTTCCACAACCGTGGCGTTCTTCATTCTGTGGTTGGATCTTTGAGAGACACGGACTCTCGTATCTTTCATCAGTGTAATATTGCAAGTGCCGATGCCCCTATCCCTGTTACAGAAGCTGATTTCGCCCCTTACTTGACTGTAAAATCTTCTGCTTGAAAATAAATACAAATAAATGGTAAACAATACTGTATTGCATTCGAATCCTGTCCTTATATTCTTGTGCCTGATTTACTATGATTGTCATTAAAATTTGCTTACATCATACATTTGAATTTTTTACAATGAGTTGAGCCCTGCATTTGTACCGGTAAATAAAGAAATAGAGATTCATTATAAATAGTCAACAACACTGCATGCGACCCATTACCAACCTTAAACTTTACGCCAAGTCAAGGCTACTGCTGCCAATTCGAAAGGACATAATTCTTTTCAATAAAACAATAAAATTACTTTAATATATCCATGATTAGTTCGATCTGATATCCCTTGTGTGTGATGGATAGAATTTTGTAAGGACTTTACAAGTATTTCGATGTTATGAGTTGTTGATTGACCAAACTTCAGATCTGACTAGATGATGCGTTTGGTTTACCAAGAATCTGGTTGGTATGTATAGAGAGGATATACAGTCTTTTGGGTCTCATACCTCAGTTATAATAAATGCAATTGTTAATCTGTTATTAATAGCTATGTATGTCTACGTATAGTTCACATATTTGTCTGACTAGAAAAATGCCATAATTCAGGGTAAACGAACTATTTTCTTAGTAAGGCTGTACGGTAGCAATCATCAGTGACATTGCCTAATAGTCTTGCGCTGCCAGCCAATGATTATGTGTAACTATTTGCCTGTATTATGGGATTATCAGAAGGCCTTTAATGGATATAATTACAACTTGCGGCTCAAAGTATGGCTTGATAATAATAAGCATCCGCTGATTTGGGGCTCGAAAATAATAATAATAACAATACTAAACCATTTTTCGTATATGATGCAGAGAATACTTTCATGGTTCTAGAATTGGAAGCGTATGATAAATACATATCATTGTGCCTTGTGATATAAAACGTTATATTTACCAACATTTTTAATCGCAATCACATGCCTTGTAGAAAAGCATTTTTAATAGTAGAAAATGGGTTTACAGCATCATATGCAAGCCTGTTTTATGGCATATGAACATATTATAGGCTACCGACAATTTTACGCCCATCGTATACTATATGACCATACTGCTGCTGTGTCCCCAACATTTCCCCTTCCTTATATACAAAAAAGGCCCCTCCTGAATTGCTCTTGTTGATCTGTCCGTTCACCTCCGTTATCATTTCCCAAAGTCTGGCCCTTTTAAGTCTCTTCTATATAAATAAACCGCTGTATTATAGTTTTATTTTGCATGCCAAACCAGAGCTTTCCTGTCCATCGATACATATTATTTGCATTATGAATGTTGTAACGTTACGAGAAAAATAGGAGGACGAACGTTCTGTTTTGTATTTTAATTCTTCAATCGATCATCTATGTTGCTTTTTATAAGCTTAAAGAGATGATCCCTTCCCCCCCAAACAACAGGTTGTACAAATCAGCGAAAATATTGAAGAGTGTATCACTCGTCATTAGATGCAACCATTTCACCATCTAAGAAAAAAAGAATATAAATATATGAGCTGCAATCGTTTAAATCTTTTCCTTCTCTTCCCTCCCTCTCTCTCTTTTCTTGCCGTTTTCTATATAACGTTTAACACTTTCTACAGCAAAATGCAACAACACAATCAAACATATTACCAACCGCTATTATTCTGCAATGAGCCTCAGTCAGTTAATTACGATGGTGTGAATCCCCATTTCAATGCTCATGTACCTGTCAATCACAATCACATCAAGAATTATGATGACAATTTCTTGCAACAGCCTCTCTTGTCAAATGTGTTGCCTTTACACAATAATTCTTACGATCTCATGTTTGATTACTCTACGCTGAACTTACTCGATACACCTTTTCATGCAACTAATGATAATCTATTATTAACTTCTATTAATGGCCCTATAACAACAACAACAACAACAACAACAACAACAACAACAGCAACAGCAACAACAACAAACAATCATCGTGCGACCACAGCCGCTGTATCTACACCTTCATCTGCATCCAGTTGCAGCTATTGTGAAGGGAGCAGTCCTCATACTCACTTTGCGTACGGCTCAAACGTACTGCCATCTTATAACAGCAATGAAGATCCGGTTTGGGGACATTGTCTTGAAAAGAAACGTGGTAGAAAAAGAAAGAGTCTTGTTGACGCCAAAAGAAAAAGAGGCCATCTCCACAACTTGCAAACACCTAGTTCATCTTCTGCTGCCAAAGGAAACGGATCTACCCGTTGTACAAATTGCCGCACTGGCAATACACCTTTGTGGCGAAGAAGTCCTCAAGGTCAACCCCTTTGCAATGCTTGTGGATTATTTCTAAAGTTACACGGCACGGTTAGACCACTTAGTCTCAAGACGGACATTATCAAAAAGCGTAATCGAACTGGGTCTCAGAAAGAGAGTACTGCCGCTGTTTCTGAAGAGGATGACAAGCTTCAAAAGTCATCTAAGCAGCGTCGCCAGGCAAGCGCAAAACACAAGCAAGACACAGACTCTGTAGCATCTTCTTCATCCTTGTCGTCCTTTTCCGAATTGCATGAAGATGACGAATACTCGTACAACAACGCCGTGGCCCAAAAGCCATCCGAACAAGACCAGCTACTGCTAGTTGACAACATGCTCTTTGGAAGTGATGAAAATAACATTGATTCCTTTATTCGTAACACTACTAACAGTGAGTTCAACTACTCTGCCATCAGCCCAGCATATGATTTTTTTTTGTAAAACCCATCCACATATATCTACGCATACACCACTGTACAAAGTTAATTTCCTTCTTTACATATTTAATTGCACTCATTCCAGTCTTGAATCACTTATAAAAACCATTTTTTAATTATTTGAATAAAATATAAATATACTTTTTATTTTTATTTATTTAAGGTTTGCTCCTAAATAGCATCATGTAATAAACAATGGAAATGATATACATATGACACCCCTCTTTCTACGGAAATCCGCAATATATGGAAGGTGGGTTTGTATCGTAACTTTCTCTACATATTGTACCCGTGGTGCAGTTCCTTGAAATCCATTGACCGAATGCACATTGAGCAAATGAAAACTCCCCACCACACCTGAAAGTACCTTCTAATTCGCATGCTTCGCCGGCGACAGGCAGCGGAAGGGTAGGAAACAAGGTAGGGACGGATATGGCTGGTGTTAGAGGAGTGGTGGCAGCAGTAGTAGTGGCATCATAGCATGACGTGATTGGTAAGGTATTTTTGCTTGTTACAAGACTGTATATGCATTATTAGAACGGATGAATGTTGTGCTTCCTGTTACAATAAACACATGTATGTATGTACCTTTCCAGATTCTTCAAGTTGGATTCAACAGTAGTAGTCCAAACAGTTTCAGCCGTGAGATGCTCTGGAAAACAATTAGAGAAAAGGGATGCTGCTGTACTACTTGAAGATGTTGTTGTTGTGTTTAGAAGTATAGGAGCAAGCTCGATGGGTGATGTATCATTTGTTCTAGATGTGTGCACGCATGTTACCTATAGGCCAGATTCAATAGTCCTACACTTACTCTTTAATCAGTCGATAGATACCATAAGCATAATTAGGCAATACATCATCAGTGTTGCCATACGCCTGAGAAGCGTCCCAAACCATTATGCCACCAAACGAATCCATCGTTTTAAGAGGTTGGATCCGACTTACCAACTGAGTGTAAGGTACATAGCCCCTTCCAGCTGCACTAGGACTACCTGGAACACCAACAAATAAGCGTACATCTTTGTTCTGTGATCTTGCCAGCGCCCACGAATCCCAAATGTTGAAGTTGAAATTACCATCGTTTATAACGCTACAAAACTTGATTTGTGCCGTCTTATTTATTCTGCTTTCATGTATGCAATTTGTACATGTCTCTAATTAACACATCAACTTACATTATTGTAAAACTGAATCCTGCCATATAAATATTTAAAGCGATGTACGTGTAAGTGACATGGTGCATAAAAACACATAGGGACTTACATGACAAAATCAAACCAGGCGTTATTCAACGCTTCCCCTACAAAATAATCTGGAAAGGGACATTGAGGAGCAGCAGCAATATAATAGGATTTTGCAGTATCGAGCTCTGCGCACAAGACACAAATTATGAGCATTTGTGGCAACTCATTACAAATATATATAATACACTCACCATAGTTTTGTCGCATCTTATTGACAAATGAAGTATACCCTACCTTTTCGCCATTTTCAATATCGAGATCAAAGCCATCTACCGTAGCATTTCCAAATGGACGAAAAGCGGTGGAATTTCTCTTGTATCCGCCGCCAAATGTATCCCATAATTCATCTGCTAAATCCTCTCCCTCCTTTACTGTTGCGATGCCATAGGCGGGTGTTGCTCCTCCCATCGATAGCAGGATTTTAATGCCTTTGCTTTGACAATATTTGATGTCTACCTTGTGTTAATCGCAAGGATAAAAAAAATAAATAAGCCCAACACATAGTACCTCCTTCCATGTACGGACAATCCAAAAGCTGTGTCCCTGTATATCATCATTGCAATACAGTATTGTAAAAAAAAAGGTCATGCACAGTTCACTCAAGATCACCAAACTTACCAGGGATCAATCCCTTGCAATCTTGACTACGATTAGCTAAATCAAATGCGGTTGATCTTCCTTGTCCTATCCCAAATGCACGTTGTTTGTTGAATTGATATTTTCTTTTTTAAGGTTATTTCCGTTGAGATATACTATAAATGGACATACCGAATTGATGTAAGAAAGAGACAACAATGATATCCTTGTCGTTGCCATCACAGTAATAAGAAAGACGCTAAGTACAAAAAAAAAAAAGCACATATATAAGTATTCATGAAGTACATTTTGTTCGTGTTGCAAACTGCTACTTTTTGCCAGAAGGAATGGCTGGGATCATTGGGTGCTACACTAGCAGAGTTTTGACCCCTATATTTGTACATATGAGTACTATAACGCTTGTTTATTATGCTTTCTGCCGCTTTAAAAATACCAGTAATAAACAATGTTTGTGTTTGATGTAGCATTAAAAGCGCAATAGACTTTTCCTAGTGCCAGCACCAAGACTGATATTAATAAAATGAAAAAGTGCATGATCCAGGAATCCACATACTAAATCCTCTGTCCTGATTCCTCTTTTCTTATATATACCACAACATAAATGATCCGATCATTCCCAGCAATACAAAAATTCATCGTAAAAAGAACTATAGACTACATATATCACACATTCATTTATTACCAACTTTCTTTTTTTATTAAAATAAACAAATCAGGGAATTAAGCCTGGGCCTCAGCAGACTTGCGGGGACCACGAGGGCCGCGGTTGTTGTTGCGAGGAGTAAAAGCAGCAACAGGAGCAGTAACCTTGACGCCAGAGAGGTTCTCAAAGTTGATAGCCTTGAGCAAAGCCTATAATTATACAGAAATAATAGCGTTAGGTTCATGTGTTGTGCAAGATCTTGACACCTCCAAAAAAAAGTGTTTTTTTTTGAAACGAAATGGCCATCGAAAGATCTTCACAGACACACGAACTTTTTTACATGTCTTCCCCCACTTGCTTCATCAATTATAAATGCAATTGGATCATTTCTTCCATGTTTTCATTTTTTTTTTTTTTTTACAAAAGAAAAAAATACATCACACAAAGAATAGATTCATAAAAACAAAGATATGAAAAAAAAAAAGAGATGCCCCATAGTACCCAAACCAACATTTACAAAATAAAAAACAAGAGAAAGGAAAACAGACAAAAAAATCCGAGCGACCAACTTTCTGTTTCCAAAAGGTGTGTAATATATATAAAAAAAAGACCTACCTCGGTTTCGGGATCAACCTCAATGTTGGAGGTATCTAAGGCAGAGAACTCAGGAACATAGTTATCACGACGTTCACGCTCTTCTTCTTGCAACTTGAAAGAAATACCACGAACAGGGCCACGAGAGATACGCTTCATCAAGTGAGTAGTGAAGCCAGCAATCTTGTTGCGAAGACGCTTGGATTGGATGATGGAAACTTCATCGAGGATTTTCTTGTTGACCTGGAAGTCAAGGGTAAGACGAGGATAGTACTTTTCAATGACAACACGAGAAGCCTTCTTGACAGTCTTGGTTCTAACGCGACCCTATTGATCCTAGTTAATACCTTGATGGATGGATGAACAGGTGGATGGATGGATGCCTTACCATTTTTAATGATATTAAAATATAAGAGAAAGAATAAACCAGGATTTGACAACAAGTTTCCGATTTTATTCTGCTAGAAAAAAGCCACCTACTAGACGAAATTTTATTATAATACAGTATCAAGTCTATAAACTGTCAATAATCGACTATCTATCACCAAAATCAAGATGCCATAAATGCGTGACATGTTCTTTAGGATGGTGTCCTTTATCATGAATACAATTGACTGATAGCAGCCAATGTTGATTTGTCTCTCTGTGAATTGTTGTATGAAAGTCATAGTGCTTTCGCAATGGTCCAGAATATCAATCTTATCAATGTAAATAGACGAATTTGCTTTTATCCCAATCCTCTTTCAATTCTTTCCCATTGAATGCACATCAAGGGTCCCGCCAGAATGATTCGACTGATCAAAAGACGTTGAAAAGAGAAGCTTGAGAAATAAACAAACCACATCTTGGGAAGAACAGATGATTGAAAGAAAGAGCAACATTGTAAGCAAAAACATTTGCGAACCCGTGATTCTGATAAAGTATGATAAATAATTAGCCGTTTACGCTCTGTGCTATGGTTTGTTGAGCAGTGTACAGTTTTCACTGCCCTATTGAGGTGTATAAAATACGGCAATTGCTCTACCGCACAAGTTTCTTCAAGCAATTAGTCTTCCATATGGCTCTACAGTGGACTAACACCTGTTGCTGGAAACTTCAATTGCCGCCTTGTTTTTTACAGAATCCAGATTGAAGGATCCATCAAAACCCTACAATTGAAATTTCTTTGACATTTTTGGGCAATATCTTTAAAATATACCAAGAAAACATCCTTTACATAATTGGATAAATTTGTAGATTATTTTGCTGCGCACCCAACTGTGAGCTTCTTAAACAATTTTTAGACTAGACATTTTGCACAATCGTTGATTAAAGAGAAATTCATTTTTAGGCTAAAAGTCTGTGTTTGGCATAAGCATTGCTTAAAAAGGCAATTTCATGTCATTTCTAGATCAACATAGAATGTCTTTGATGTATGCATACCATAGAAAATAATGTGATTTTGAGGTCAAATTCAAGAAAAGGTGATTTGATTTAATTTTGGCTTATGAATCCTCATGAGAAATGATGGAAAGTCGACCATGGATTAGGTGATCGATGTTGCAAGAAGATAAGCCTGGTTTGACACTGATAGGGGGACTCCTTACTTGAGTTTTGGCAATTAAATTACTGTATAGACAATCAACAGGTACTTAAACGTGCCCTCGTTTCGGTTACGCTTTTTGTGATTCAAAAATGTAAGCTTTTAAATCCGTGAAAGCAGTTTTTAGCTGAGAAATCAACTTGTAATAGCAAAAAAACAGCATATGTATGATGTGAGACTGATCAAGACAAAAATTTTAGCTGCTGTCTGCTATTTTGTAAAATTACTTTGAGTTATATGTACCAATCTATGGTAATATTGTTAGAAGTTCTCATAGAAAAGAGCAGCTTAATATACGTTTCAACGCTCACATTTGGCACTTTTTTTTTTGATGCTCACATTGTCCTACGCTTTTTACTAGAGTTAGCACCACCTACTCTAATAGAGAGCAAGTCAAGCAACCTTACCGTATCATATCGGCAGCTCTATTTTACGTTCCGAATACTGAACTTTTTGGTATAAAACAGAAGCGTTTAAACAAAACTTTTTTTCCCTTGTTCAAGTTCGTCAATCATCATGTCTTTCGAAATCCCTGGATACTTTCTCGATCTCAAGACCAAAAAATACTTCAAAATAACTCCACATGGACCATACAGCTTACCCGAGCTACGCAAAAGGCTACAGCGAGAGCAAGAGGAGGAAAAAGCAGCAGCGATGTCAGCAGCAGCAGCAGTCTTGGCCAAACGCAGCCATAATCAGAACCCCAAACCTACCAACTTTACCCAATTCGTTCGGCAGAGAGCTATGCTTGGTAGAACCGAATGCACTGATACAGGTTTACGTTTCATGCTCACCCGCTTAAAGTCGAGATCAAGGGTTCACTTGCATGGACCGACCAACATATACAACAATATGCTAGTCGCACTAACAGCAGACATGAGCGACTATGGACAAGTATTTGTTTCGAACCGCTGCAGTTTACAGCACTTTGGGTACCAATTAGACCCTTGTTTCGCCGTATGGAACGTGGGCCAGGAGTTGATGAACAATTCAGAAGCCCAGTCAATGCATTTGGGATCTCGCTTATTCGACATGAGTGGCGTAACATGCAGATCTGTTGTAGGCACGAGAGGAGGAACACTGTGGTTTCGAGCTTTTCCTGTATTACCGCCATTGCATAGCGAAGAGATATATTCAATGTTTACAGAAAACGGATCTATCAGACAGAATGATCAAATACACGAGTGTCCCGCATCGCACGGAAGTCACTCTCTTGCAATAGCGTGTCAAGAGTACTCACAGCGAAAAGATTTGTTTTGGTGCTCGAGTTTGGATGATCAGCATAACACTGTCATTGTTGGAGGTGATCAAAAGGTCTATCGACTTGATACTACATTTCGGTTGATACAGTCTAAAAAAGTTAAATCGTCAGTGTTTGCCTCGCACTTATCCAGCTCACAGCCCGCCATCTGTTGGTTTGGATCGCGAGACGGAAAGATTCACTTGGAGGACTGGAGACAGCCAACTGAGGATACTGTTTTCAATGATTTCGTTCAGTCATCTTCGGTATACAAGATTCAGTCATTAGATAATGTGAGGAGTGGACATGAGTTGGTAACAGTAGCCTTGGACGGGTCTATCGACGTTTGGGATGCTCGACAGCCAACCAAAAAGAGAAAGTCGAGACGGAAGAAGCCTCTGTATTCATTAAAAGGCCATGTAAATCAAAGCAGCCGCCACTTGGGATTTGATATAGACACAAAAAATCAGTTGTTGATGGCGTGTGGAAGTGATGAGCGAATGAGGATATGGTCCCTGGATCACCGAAATAGCACGTCTGATCCGTTATGGACATCACAAAAGTATGAAGCTCCTATACCCGCTGTCAAATTCATGACAACTCCAAGCAAATACCCGAAATTACAAGACGGTTGGTCCGATTTAATGCCGAGCTCTTTGAATTCAAGACAAACGCCTGGGATATTACTCTTTGGCACAAGCAAAGAGCCTAGTCAAATACGTTCAATAGAATGGCTAACACCTGTCAAATAATTGTAATACATGTATATAGTATATTATATGTACGACTTTTTTTATTTTATTTCCCTTTGTTGATGGAAAGTGATACATGAGACTATTATAGCAGGAGTCGAGAATAGCAGAAGCGGATATGAGTGATAAAATATGCAATACTTTTTTTTTTTGGTCTTTTTTCTTTATAAACGAGTTGCAAAGGAATCTTGGTCCTTGACTTGCTGATCCAGATCAAACTCTTTAAACTGATCGTTGTCGCTAATATTAGTTGACTCAAATACAGAGGGGCTACGGTCCAACAGCTTGTCAATATCCTCGTCAGAAATGACCTTATCACCCTGTGCTACAATCTGGATCTCTTCTCCATCTTCGGAAGCCAGAATGTCGGCTAATTCGCGCATTGTCGTTTCCTTAAACTTGCTCACCGGCGATTTGAATTTGCCTCGACTGATAACCAGTTTCTCTAATCTACGCTTACCAGTTGCTCTTTCCAGCATTTTAGCTTCTATAGTCTTGGCTGCAGCGAGACGATATATAAGCACAGGTTTTGTTTGACCGATGCGATGAACACGATCTTGAGCCTGCAAGTCCATTTGAGGGTTCTGTACGTCGCATATATTTCATGTTAGCCTATTGTGCCCTATTTAGAATAGCCAGCCACTATACAACTTACCCAATCGCTATCGAAAATCACCACGGTGTCAGCTGCTGTTAGATTGATGCCTAGACCACCTGCACGAGTGGATAATAGAAAGAGTTTGATCTTGGATGTGGGATTGCTGAACTCGGCAATCTGATCACGACGTTCTTCTTGATTGATAGAGCCATCTAAACGGCACACAGGCCAGTGCTTCAAACTAGTCGCCCAATCTTCCAGAATATCCAGCATCTTTGTCATTTGCGAAAATACCAATACCTTATGGCCACGGTCGAACAAACTGGTCAAGAGACGGTCGAGGAGGAGGATCTTGCCAGACTGAGCAGCTAATTCATTGTTAACAAGGGGCTCATCGGTTTCGGGATCAAGAGGCCAGTCGAACAAGAAGGGGTGATTGCACACTTTACGAAGCTGCATGACCAGATTCTGTAAATGTAAGTTGTTGATCTTTTTTATAGCGTTACTTTTGTGCTGATGTCTGGCGATAGCTTCATGGTCTATCGCATCTTCGACAGGCTCTTGGTCAAATTTCTCAAAAAACTCTTTGTCAGATTCTTCCTTGTAATTGATGATCTTTTTCTTGGATGCCCTGATAGAATCCTCTGACGCTTCTTCTTGGTCATTTTCTGGATCTGCAATTTTTTTCTTGATCAAATAATCACGGATATTGCGCTGGATGATAGCATCATACAAGTCTTTTTGAGGCTGAGTGAGAGGAGCATACAGGAGGTATTCCTTCTTTTTAGGCAACGAAGCCTCAACTGCAAACATACAAGTTAGATTGCTAATACGTACACAGCACCAGGGCACGGCGCACACATACCATCTGACTTTAGTCTTCTCAACAAGAACGGGCGGAGAATCGTATGTAGGCTAGAGACAATGTTATCTTCCTCTTCCTCTCTCATGATGCGCTCTTGACCTTCTTTTACGTTGATATCAGAGAAATCAAACCTAAACATGCATACAAACAGAATTAGCCATCTCCATTCAAAACCTTTTCACTTGCCACACTTAATACCAAGACTGGAACATGTCCAGATCGTCGAAAATGTCAGGCAGTAGAAAATTCAATAAGCTCCACAGTTCAGAAAGGTTGTTTTGCAGAGGAGTGCCGGTCAACAAGAGACGGTTTGCACTAGAGTAGGTCTTGAGCTCTCTAATAAGCTTGCAATTCATGTTTTTGAGGCGGTGTCCCTCATCAATCACAATGTATTTCCAATTGAATTTCTGCAGCAGTTTGCGGTCGTTGATAATGATTTCATAGCTAGTGATAATAATAGGGAACGCATAGTTTGTTTCCTTTAATTTCTTCAATTTATGATTTACCAGGTGTTGACGTTCACTCTTGGAGCCGTGATAAAGAATCACATTAATGGAGGGTGCGAACCGCTTGAATTCATTGACCCAATTAGCCAAAGTAGACAATGGAGCTGCAATCAGAAACGGACCAGAAACTTGCATGGCCTTCAAATGAGCGATAAACCCAATCGTTTGCAATGTTTTACCCAGGCCCATTTCGTCGGCCAAAATGCCGTTCAACCCATTCTCCCATAAGCTGATCAACCACTCCACACCTGCCAATTGATAATCGCGAAGCACACCACCAGTAACGAGGGTAGGCTGACGAGCAGAAAAAGAGGGCTTAGTAATAGGCCCCTCTTTCAATTCTCTTTTAGAGCTGGATTGTTCCTGAATGATGGCCTTGCTGATGCTGCCATTATCCTGTTTTCGTTTTTTGATATCCTACATGCGAAAGAATTTGAGTACCAAAACACTAGACTAATGCTAATAATGACATGTATACTTCTTCTTCCAGGTAATCTGTCAATTGATAATTGGCATCTTCCACTTTTCTCTTTTTGTTGTTAGCAGCAGTTGCAACAGGAACTCTGGTAGAGCGACGCCCTTTTCGAATTGGCATTCGTCTAGTTTCTGTGTTGGCAGGGTCCACTGCATCAATTGCAGCGGCAGCGGCAGCGGCAGCGGCAGCGGCATCCAATTGGTTCGCTCTCTCACGAGCTTCTTCTTGTTGCTTGGCTAATTTGCTACTCAGGATGGTAGCATAAGCGCCAGATTTTTCCAACAAAAACTTGAGACGCTTCATACGCTGGGCTTTGACTGTAGTGTCGAATTGAGCTTGGGCCTACAATAAAATTCAGTGATTTGCAGATTAGAAAATCGAAATCATGGCCGTTTAACCTCTGCTTTCAACAACTCTTCTTTTTCAAGTTTGGATTCCTTCTCCATTGCAATCTCTTCATTAATGATAGTTTCACTCAGTCCAGTATCCAATGCTTGCTTGATTTCCTCTGCTTCGCTTGTCAAAAGAGATGTTTGAGAAGTGGCGAGCTTTTGTGGGTGTAATTTTAGATGAGGTACATGGTAAAGACATGAGACTTACAGAATTGGGAGTTTCGACATCAAGAGAAGTGTCTCTTGTAAGGGTTCCCGAAGAGGAAGAGGGGGAAGATGAAGAACCGTGCTCACCAGACACACTTTCAGTTGACATTGGTTATTATAGAAATTGTAAAAAAAAAAGAAAACAAGGGCCTTTTTTTCTTTTTTTGTTGTTGTAAAAGTACAGTCATTCCAGAGAGAGCGATTTTACTAGTTATATTCTTTATTTACTACATTTTACAGACTTTCAGAATGGATATGCAATTTCTTTATGAAAATGGACAAGGACAGGTTGTTGATGAGAATGGAATTGAGCCCATGGATCTTGCTGTTAACGACGAGTTATTTGCCATCGAAACAATAAATCCTTGTACTCCGTTCCTAATGAATAAACCTCCAGAGAGTCCTTCTAATCCTGTTATGCATCCGGTTGCCGAAGAGAAGTTCAACGATGCTCATATGGAGTTATGCAACAAGAAACGCTATACAGTTTACTCTGTTGAAGACAAGAGTAAGTTTTTTCATGTATTTTTCAACAAATGCTTGAAGCCATTTGGCCAAAAGAGACGGCCAAGTGCACGTAAATGTGGGTGAAGAAAAGTGAAAACAAAGGGCCAAGTGATGGTAAAGAAAGGTAATGGGAGGTAATAGGAGGTAAGCAGAGGCAAAGAGAGAGGCAAAAAAACCCTAAATAAGGGCTTTTTTTAAGTTTTTGGGTTCTGTTATGACTAAACAAGGAAAAACCTCAGAAAATTCTTCTTCCATAATTTTGCATAAATTGAGTAGCTTGAGTAGCTTGAGTAACTCACACGGGTGGAATGATGGAGCGTTGTAAACAATCAAACAATCAAACAAGATGACATAGCCTTTGATCTCATATTTTTTTTTCTTATTGTCTGTACCCCTTCCTTATATCTCTTATAAGTAGTTTTCAAGTGATAGCTACTTGAATTATCAGGTACCATGATAGTTGAATAATGTCGAAAACTTTCAAAGCCTCCTCCTTTAACCAATAAAAGTTGGTAAGTATTTAATAGTAATGTTATCATTGTTTATTGACTAACGGGCTGTTTCTACGTACTTGCATGCTTTCATTTCGTTGAAGATTTTTCTCAAAGCTTCTGCCCATTTATTCATTGAAGCATAATTAATCATACTTTGAATGACAGTTTTTGCTCTGAGAAACATATCCCATTTATTAGTTAATAGTTCTGATACTTACTTCTCGAGCAATAATTCATGCTGTATATCTGTATCAATTTCGATTTGCTCCTTGTATCTTTTTGTTTGGTACTCAATCATAGGAAAGTGAGCATCTATTTCGGCCAAGGGAATGTCGTTAACATTATACATCTAGTACGACAGCATTTAAAATTATTAATAATAAGATGAAATATTGTTTGGACATTTACTTACAAGATACGTATACTTACAAGAGGTTTTGTTAGTTTGATAATCCATACCAGTGTGTGTTTTTATTCTGTTTTACTGAAGGTCATCATCGATTTCATAACTTTATCACCAGAAGGAAATGACAAAGTTTGAATTAAGCTACCTTGAGGAGCGACTAAGGCGTCTGCCTCCATATCATCAAGTGCTATAGCTTTTCTGGCTCTGCCTCTCTCAGTATCGTTAATTTATCTGACTTGAATGCCTGACGTGGTCCTTAAATGGTCTTGCATCATATCAGGAAGAACAGTATCCCTAAGAAGATATATTGGAACATTTAATCTTTGCTTTTTGATATTGGTCAAGTAGACTTCTTTTAAGTGTCTGTGCCACGTTTCAATGTAGTTGTTGGTGTCAATAATTGCCTTTTCTTCAGGGTCTACTCCAATTGTGTTTTTTTTTTCAAGGTAAATTTCTTAGATATAATGCTGAAATTATTGCGTCTTGCATTTTCCTTCTTTTTCTTGACACTAAACCTTAACTTCATTCAAATCCTTTAGGGTCTCGTGTCTGCATCATAACAATCAAGCAGTCCAGTGCACCATTTCTCTTCAGTTGCTTCTCTTGCCCGAATATTTGTGGGTGATTA
Source organism: Parasitella parasitica (assembly GCA_025201805.1). Lineage (NCBI taxonomy): Eukaryota > Fungi > Mucoromycota > Mucoromycetes > Mucorales > Mucoraceae > Parasitella > Parasitella parasitica. The sequence goes on from MU619249.1 coordinate 342,568, forward strand.
TGACCCATTTTTGCCACCAGTTTTATTAGAATCTTGATTTTTTCATGCCTTCATTATATGCCAATGCCAAATAATAATTTTGGCACCGGTGTTAAAGATTTGGGCTCGTCAGGTCTATTATACACATGATTGATTGCTGCAATTTAAGTGTCAGGATTGTTAACCATCACAATGTATGGAAAATATCCAAATTGACCCCTTAGTCATTTTAGCCAGAAGCGAACAGGGTATTGGCACAAGCTATTTGTTGCCATCCAAGCAAACCGTTTTTCTTTCTCAGTTTTCAATTAAGGTATACAAATAGTAGAATTTGTTGGGGTCATCTAAGCAAGTTCTGTGTGGAGCCTAAACAGACCATACCGCCATTTTTTATTAGCAATTGAAATTGCCATTTAGAAAAAAATACTGCAAAAAATGTTCCTATTTGGTACATACCCAAATTTTTGAAGAAAGATAAACAATGAATTGTGGGTCCTCTTGGTTGATATTCTTGAGCAGCCGCATAATAATAGATACAAAATCTGCATCAACTCAACCTCAAAGATGCAACAACAACTTTTTCATTCGATGATTTATTTATTTATTGCATGATTTATCAGAATGAAAAATTATTCAAATAAAACGGTTGTGAATTAAACGATAAAGATCTTCTTTATTACATGGAAAAAATGATGGCTTATATACTAGTCAATCTAATTGGACTGATGGGAGGATAAGATACAAGTGTGAGACATGGTGCGATGATTCACAGAATGGAACGATAGATTTTAACTATTGTCCATCAACATTTCCTGTTGAGTTATAAATAAGGAACTTAATCCAATGGGATATGTTCTTGAATTGTGTTCAGGATTGAGTTTACTTGAGTTTGACTTCCAGTTCGGAAATTGACACATCAATCAGATGACATCACAAATTTTCATATCAGAATTGCATATAATCGATGATAGGCTTCGATAAAGAACAAAATAAACACTGTGTTGTGCGCCACAAGAACAGGCATGATCATCGCTATCTGAGCATAACTTGCTTTTTACTGGGCGATGTCTCTATCAAAAGTTATCTGGATCAAACGTTTTTCGGATTTCTGTGTCGGAGTTTGAAATTTAGTCACCTGTTTTTTGATTATTCTGTGTGATGTGTCAATTTCCCAACCGGAAGTCAAACTCAAGTAAACTCAATCCTGAACACAATTCAGGAACATATCCCAATGGATCATGTTCCTTATTTATAACTCAACATGACATGTTCATGGATAATAGATACGATCTATCGTTCCATTCTCTAAATCACACCATGTCTCACACTTGTATCTTATCCTCCCATCAGTCCACTTAGATTCACTAGTATATAAACCATCATTTTTCCATGTAATAAACGAGATCTTTACCTGATTAATTCACAACCGTTTTATTTGAATAATTTCTCATTCTGATAAATCACAGACGTTTGGTTTTTAGAGCTAAACTGTTTGTGAATTATTATGTCTTGGAGAACCATGCTCTCACTGGTGCACCTAAAGTCATCTTTAGTCAAAACTTCTGGTATAGCATCATACAAATGCTCAATGGCAAACGACCTACAAATAGCGCATCGCTTCCGCAACAGTTATTGAACTCCTTCGACCAATTCAAGAGGCAACACAGATCCATTCCGTACACAGAAAAGCTATTACCAGGAATAAGCCAATGTGTAACGGAAGCATGCAAAGAATTGGCTACTTCGTACACTAACAACATTGTTGAAAACTTTGAAAATCATTTGCTTTACTTTCTGCGGTACAAGTTGCAAGGCTTGTTTATGGTAAGTTAAACAAACTGTTCTATTATTCAGATACTTATGATATAATAGTTCATGCCCAAAAAGATTATCGGAGAAGTAGCCAAAAAGTACTGCTATCAGGAAATTTGTAAAGGATCACCCACTTGGCCAAATACTGAACTTCTAAACAATGAAGTGAAATCAACAATCCAAAACTTCTGTGAACCGTGGAAGAACATGATCAGTAAACCGATCACTCAGGTGGAGCTCTCGGCAAATCCAGGGAATTTTATTCCCTTCTTGATGTCTCTTAATGCTGAACTGGAGCAAGAACACATCGACCATAAACCCTATGATGTTCGAAAACTTCCGCTTCCAAGACGATTTTGTATTCTGCCAAAACCGTCGTTCCATTGGCGCTTCGTTACCATAAGTGTAAATGCTCTGTCATGCTTTGTAGAACTTCCATTACCTAGAGGCTATCAAGCTCAACTGGAGATGTTCTTTCGTATTTTCAAATTTAAAAAACTTCGCTTTAACAAGTACATATTTATTCTAGTCTATATTCCTTTATCTAACAAATATTTGTATAGCATAACTGAATTACACCAAATGGAAACAACAGCATACTTTTCGGCAACATTGTACGTACTGATGGTGTTTCAGTTGACTTTTTGTTCTACAGAAAGCATCAAGTTGGCCCCGGCCCCTCATATCAAAGGTTTGATCTGGCTCTTGAGGATTTTGACTTGTCTGAGGTGAAAGACAAGTATTTACCTATATCACTGGATCCGGGTAGAAAATCCGTATTCACTGCAACAGTTGGTCTATAGTCAAATAGACACGTGAGGTGTACTACTAAAGAATACTACCACATGACGGGATCGACGAGATTCTCAAGAAAGCAAAACAACTTGAAAAAGGATACAGGGATTAAATTGTTGGAGAGTGAAATTCCCTCCCCAAAAACTTCTAAAAGCTCAGCATACAGCGACTATGTAAAGTATATGCTTTTGAACAAGGACAGCTTCTTTGGATTTTATGGGAAAGATACAGCAAAGACCCGCTTCCAATTATATCGAGGAGTTCAGAGAGCCACTGATTGCTAATATCCTTATTAATGGTACCTCAAAGTATAACAGAAACAAAAGAAGCAAAGAGAAAAAGAAGAAGAAGAGGAGAAAAGAAAACAAGAAGAAAAGGGTAGTAATCGACAATCCTAGCAAGCCAAAGTAAGTATGCAGACTGTTTGTCATCTCTGTCAACTTTTTTATGTTATCTTATTGTAGAAAGCAAAAGTGGAAGCCGGCACCATATCTGGAGTCAAAAACCAAGATACCTCTCATTGTCTTTGGTGCAGGAATGTTCGGCAAAGATGCAGTGAAGCTGAAGGGGCACAGATGCGGTGTAGTTGGAATATTATTCAGAACATTAAAAAGGTGTGAGGCTGAAGGTCGACTGATTGTTACGACAATCGATGAATTCAAAACCTCAAAAACTTGCAACCTCTGCCTTTCTGATGGCTTGACTATCATAAAGACTGACAGCTTTAAAGGTGTTGGTGTTGTCTGCTGTCATCATTGCAAACAGTTTTGGCAAACAGATATCAATATATATCTGAATTCATCTTCTCCGAGCTCCTCGGCTGTAGTACCTACCACTCTTGAAGCACCGAAGCCAAATTGGACTTCAACCATTGACTTGAAATCGGGACCTGGCATAGTTTCCTCGAAGTCTACCAATGCTAATAAGCGCCGCCGTGATACAACGATGCAAGACGTTGCTGGCCGCGATTATTTCAATGAATTATTTCAAGCTCAATTGGTCGATCTTGTCGTTACCTTACAAGAAGAGCAAAATCGTACTCTCACCCGTCTTTTTTAGAACGTGCTACAATTGGTTCTAGTGCCACTACTACCAATCCTATCAAGCTTAATCTGAAGCCCAATCTCAACTTTGCCAGATCTAAGCCTGCAAAATCTGCATCTCGCGTTACATCCGAAAAAGACTTTCCCAGTCTTCAGGCCTCTGGATTGAAGACATCTATGCCTACTAGCAATGCTAAGACTGATATTAAGAAGCCCAACGCAAAACCGACAGCCAAAAAGTCTACTTATTGGAACACAAACCCAGAAGACGCCAAGAAGTTGGCATTGCGTCTCTTCACTCCTCAGGAGCCTAAGCCTACTGTTAACAGTACTGGAGCTGATGGATCTCAACCGCCTGCTGCTCCTGTTGGTTACACTTGCATTTAATTGCCAATTGATCGCAAGACCAATATACAGAACCGCAAGAAAAATTGAGGATTCTTAAAATCAATCTCAACAGAATCTACGCTATCCAGCGTCCCGCCTGTGAAATACATTCACTATGATGATCTGCATTCCACTTCTAGATTCATCCAGTTACCTTAAATTGATATAAACTACATATGCGCACAGATAATAAGATGTGCAATAATACAGATTTATACTATATAAGATATAAGCTAGAGACGGCACCATTAGGATGGATGACGCTATAGACTGATACTTATATCTCGACACAAGCCTTAGACATTTACTAGATTTAGTATATGCTACGAGCTTATGCTATATAAGATCTATGCTTCAGATACGTATCCCCAGTTTCCAGATACGCACGACAAGACATATACTTATATCCATGATACTAGCTACAGATACATCATGTACTACAGACTTGTACAATATGTG
>MU619249.1:348963-360161 GCA_025201805.1 Parasitella parasitica
TCTATTGGTTATTACAGCTACCATCTCAGTTGTAGTAAATAATTGAAGATATAAATACCCTGCATTTATATCATAATAAACGAGATACTTCTTTTATTGTTCGGATACAGTTGAAAGCTGTGAATTATTACAAGTTTCTTTTTATTGTATTGAAATATATATCTGAAATATACATCATCATACCTGATTCTTCTACGAATGAGTCTTTCCTGGGAACGCCGGGATCAGACCCTGTTGAGATCTGCAAGACCGAAATAAGAAAAGTTTAAAATAAAACGTTGAATAAACGAGATACAAAAACTTGAGACTACTTTATTAAAGATTCAACTTTGCATCTGCCATTTAATACTTTTTACAACTACATAAATTTTTGGCGACTTATTTAAAATACTAGTTGATACTAATCGATAAGAATAATTTGCAAGCAACAACATCATATCCTTAACAGGGTACGATGTATTATGATACTACAAGGCTATTGATCTTTGATCTAACAGTACCTTATTGTTTGTCAATCATACAGATCTGTGTTACAAATATGATCTGCCATAATTATAGATAGGAGATCATGGCAATGTACTTCAATTGAAGATTGAAGATTGTCCAATGATGTGATGTGATACGCTTGTGTAAATTGGAGAATAAAGTCTCTGTTTCAAATCAAGAAGGTTATTCCTGTAAGTAACACAGATCTGAGCACCAGGATAAAGGTTAAGGCTCTGTCAGATCAAAGACGTGTAGCCCTTGCTGTATAACCTCATATCGTACCCTGTCAAGTAGATTGTCACTGTGAATTAGTCTTGTCAATTAGTAATCTAAATAAGTCACCATAAATTTATGTAGTTGTAAAAAGTATAAATAGCAGATGCAATTTCGATCTTAAATAAAGTATCTTTAGTTTTCGTATCTCGTTAACCTTTGGTTTTTTTATTATCTTTTTGATCCAACAAAATAACCGCCTTCTTGATTTGAAACAAAGACTTTATTCTCCTGTTTCGACAAGTATAACAACACATCGTTGGAAAATCTCCAATCTTTAATTGAAGTACACTATCATGATCTTCTAACTTACATTATGGCAGATCATTATTAACCCTCTATTTTTTTTGAATGTAATAAACGGATCTTTACCTGATTAATTTCTATTTTTTGAACTCTTCTGAAAAAAAAAATCACTGATCACTAAGGCCTTTACTCTCACATCTTCGCCCTAATATTTTCAAGTAGCTGTAATGTACATTTTTGGTTACACATCTCAATATAGTGATAGATCTGCAATGGAATGGTATAACTAAAAGCGCTTAACTGAAAAAAATAAGACTCAAATGTCACGCATAGTCAATTCATACCATTCAAGTTCGCATAACATATAAAGTTATATAAATTAAATCAAAATGTTATGTCAAAAGTCTGATAAAATAAATCTGCCAAAGAATTACACCTTTATTCATAATACATCTCTCGATGTATTATATACACATTCATTACACTAGGGTTCTACTGTCTAGCTGCATAATGTAAATCATGACTACCCATGATTTACTGTAAGACCCTGGGACTGATCTGAGATCCTGATGTGAGACCTTGCCATGTTATTGATATAACACAAAATACAAATACAATTTAAGACCTTATCAATGAATGTCGTGTGAAGAAAAAAACTCCTGATCAAAGTGCTTTCCCTTACATAATAAACATTCAGAATAAGAATAATAATGACAAAGATATCATCAATTATGGCAGCTCGTCATTCAATGAGTTTTTCCCATCATTCTAGACAAGGATATCTTTATTAACACAATAACTAAATTATGACGATAGCCACCCTAACACGGCCAAATAATATTAGGCAAAACTCCATCAATGGTGAAAGCATTCAGCATAATTTGCTTCTCCTTAAAAACCTAAAATAAAACAACGACAAATTAACGCCTTGACTCTCGGATCAATGCTTCATCCATGAGAACTGATGTCCAACAATTCAAGTCCCATAAATACTAAGATGTTTTTCTCTAGATAAAACTTCAGGACACTTTTATAATAAAGAACCCCAAACTTGATTATAATTTTAATTTCATATCGCTTTTATTTTTGTATTTTTTTTTTTTTATTCGTAAATCATTCAAATTTACTGCAATCACTAACAAATCAGACGTTATACATTCAGTTATACTAGAAATACGATGAAAAAGACCACAGAATAATCAAAAAACAGGTGACTAAATTTCAAACTCCGACACAGAAATCCGAAAAACGTTTGATCCAGATAACTTTTGATAGAGACATCGCCCAGTAAAAAGCAAGTTATGCTCAGATAGCGATGATCATGCCTGTTCTTGTGGCGCACAACACAGTGTTTATTTTGTTCTTTATCGAAGCCTATCATCGATTATATGCAATTCTGATATGAAAATTTGTGATGTCATCTGATAACTCTATAGAAGATATCGATGAAAACATGGACGCAATTGTTGTTTCCAGATAGCACCAAGTCAATGCTAACTTTTCCAAGTTAGATCTCGGTTCTACGGTGATTTTAGCACAAGTTATGAGCAAATATCTGATATTTATGATACATTGTTTGATAGCTATTTCAAATATATATAGTCAATAAAAAGATAATTGTAAAAACTCTAAACTTTCAGCCTTATCCGAGCCCTAAAAGAAGTTGTGTATTTACATCTTTAACCATTTACTAAAACTGAAATGGTAACTGTAAGACCCAGTAGATCAATGTGATAATATCTGTCATGAACCAGTCAAGCTATAAATTAAAAACAATCATACCTATTTCCAAAAAGACAATTATTGCCTAACTGATCCACGTTATAACTATCACTTTATTATTCCGGACTAGATAAACACCTAATTGATCCACATTATTGAATATATTCTCGTTCACATTTCAGTGAACTAGATAGCTCTCATAAAGTATAAATAGAAGCCATTTTGACAGCAAAATGAGTTCTTCTTCGTCAGATCTCCTCATTACATCCCCTAGCAACCTTTCTTATCTAGTTCCCTACTTTCCTTTATTAATAATAATCTCTTTGTTTGAAAAAACTAAGCTGCATATTCTCTATTATTTATCTGTCCCTAATTATTTAATAAGGCCTTGGATCCCTGATACCTTCATTTTTGGATAAAATAAATACCACCAAATCTGAAATATTACTTCTTTTCCTGCTTAAAGGCCTATAATGCAATCTTAGATATCTTTACAAACTATCAAGTGATAGAGACACAAACTTCAGCCAAAATATTCTTTCTTTATACAATTCTACAGCATATTCGAATTTCACGCATCTCTATGTTTGGACCCCAAACCTCATATTCGATTTTCAATTTTTAACTTTGAGTCAGCCTTCAGAGTCGTTTTTAGGTACGGATTTGGAGTCCAAACTAAGAATACATCCTAATGCTACTTCATTAAGCGTATCTCACTACTTCTTTGGAATCTCAATATTTATCTTTATTGTCAAGATACTTCTAAAACAAGATTTTGCTGATTTCTAGGGCATATGGGCCTATCGCAAGTTATGTGGATAATGATTGATGAAGACATATGATTTATCAGAAAAATTTGACAGGTAAAGATCCGTTCATTATATTCAAAATAGAGAGTTTATACACTTTCGGCGAACTGATGATTTTAGTGATGAGAGCCAGGAGATGAGGTAAATTTTAGCTATCTCAAATATCATTATGTTGACATCTGGTTTTAGAATTGATACATCATTACCCCTCCAGCCTGTTGGCCACGGGTATAAGACGATAACCAAATTAGATGCATATCTTGAACAGTGAAAGTAATGTTGAAATGATAAACCGTGAAAAAGAAAAAATAAAGTGAATATCCTGATGAGTTGAGATGTTGTTGTAATTCTTGAATTGTTGCAATAGTATTGAATAAATCGCCAATAAAACCTCTGCATATTCAGAACACCAAGTTGGAAGAAAACAAATATAGTTTGCAAGGGAAAAAAGCAGAATTAAGCTTGTTAATGAAGTTAAGTGGTGTTGTTGTTGGTCTTCGGTTGCTGACCTAGCGTGCAACTTTTCTTCTGGTGAGAGATTTTGCAGCTCTCTTTACTTTGTTATTCGAGTCTTTGTCAGATGCTCCAAGTCGAGACCAATACAACTTAATAGGCTCTTTTGAGTCAAAGTTGGATGGAACCTCCCATGTATCCCAAGATGAATCATAACCTTTCCAACGAACCAAATACTCATAATGCGTGCTTTGCCCTTGGATTCAGGATAGCTTGTACCTCATATTCAGTTTCTGCTGTGTTGTCCTGTGGATTTGGAGATTAGTCTATTAATTAATTTGTGATGTAAGAATATCTCTTGAACGGAACGTATCGGTTTTGTTCTTCAGAATATATCTACCGTTCTTTGTATAGCCATGAGTATAGAAGATGCCTTCACACCTAGGATCTGTCTTACTATTATTGCTCTCTACATTCTTTATTATAACCGATGCGCCTATGGGGAGGGGCTATTTTGGTATCTTATGTCTTCTAAAAAAAGTATGCATTGTCAGCTTTCTGTATTCGAACAATGTGTTCTTGAATAGTGGGTAGGAGGATTTTATCAACTCGCTTGATTTCGTCTTTCAATGCTTTGACATCTAGTTCTTGATCTGTTAAGAATACATTTTCTTTGGAGCAACCGTTTAATTCATTTGGAGGTCTTGCAAACATGGCTACAAATCGTTTCATTCTATGTAATGTAGTATTAACTGTGCGCATTTGTAGCTTATATCAGTTCAAGGTAACTCGATGAATCTAGAATTGGAATTCAGATCATTATAGTGAATGTATTTCACAATCCCTAGTAGGTCAACGAGGTATAGCATACTCTCATTCACTAAACAATTATTTGAATCTGATCAAAGACTTCTACAAAGGGATGCTCTCAGCTCAAGGAATTTAGGACGCTTAGAATAATGTTCTGCATAGTGATTTGCGAGGCCTTTTGCCCTAATTCTGCATCAACATGGTAGTTATGTTTCGACAGGCGACTACTTTAATATGACGGCACACTTTGTGCTAGAATTTCACCGAAGAGTGTCTCAATACGTATATTTAACAGTTCCATTTAACCAGAACTAGAATTCTTTTAAGTCTCTTAAAAGAAGAATGCTATGTGAAGTTGATATAGTTCGCAGTGATTATTCTGGTGCTTAAAGCGAGCAATAGCTTGGGTTTTGTGTTTGCCGATAAACAAAAAGCAGATATATCATTTTACGTAACTTCCAAGTAATAATAATACTAATAAAATAAAAGATCGAGACTTTGCAAGTCTCTGTATATGATTAAGTTATCTCCAAAGATCCTTTTTATTTTTGATACACACACACATCTTTATGGCGTTTTTGGTTTTTTTAAGATTTTTTTTTTCAGAAAACTAAAATGGTAGCTATATATTATCTTATTGAGAACCCATTTCCTTGGCAAGCTCTTCAGCACGCTTTTGAACATCGTTGATATCACCTTGCATGTAGAAAGCAGATTCGGGCAAGTTATCGTGCTTACCACCCAAAATCTCTTGGAAAGAACGGATAGTGTCAGCGAGCTTGACGAGACGACCTTCATAACCAGTGAAAACTTGAGCAACGGCGAAAGGCTGAGACAAGAAACGTTGGATCTTACGAGCACGTTCAACAACGAGCTTATCTTCTTCGGAAAGTTCATCCATACCCAAAATAGCAATGATATCTTGGAGAGACTTGTAATTTTGGAGAATTTGTTGAACCTCGGTGGCAACCTTGTAGTGCTCATCACCGACAATGCGGGGATCGAGAATACGAGACTTAGAGTCAAGAGGATCGACAGCAGGGTAAATACCCAATTCGGCAATAGAACGAGACAAGACAGTGGTGGCATCCAAGTGAGCAAAAGTGGTAGCAGGGGCAGGATCGGTCAAATCATCAGCAGGGACATAGACAGCTTGGACAGAGGTAATGGAGCCGTTTTTGGTGGTGGTAATACGCTCTTGCATACCACCCATATCGGTGGAAAGAGTAGGTTGGTAACCGACAGCAGAGGGAATACGACCCAAAAGGGCAGATACCTCAGAACCAGCTTGAGTAAATCTGAAAATGTTATCAATGAAGAGCAAGACATCTTGACCCTCATCATCACGGAAGTATTCAGCAATGGTCAAACCGGTCAAAGCAACACGAGCACGAGCACCAGGAGGCTCGTTCATTTGGCCAAAGACGAGAGCACACTTGGACTCACCTTCCAATTGAATGACACCGGTTTCAATCATTTCGTGGTAAAGATCGTTACCCTCACGGGTACGCTCACCAACACCACAGAAAATAGAGTAACCACCGTGAGCCTTGGCAATGTTGTTGATCAACTCTTGGATCAATACAGTCTTACCTACACCAGCACCACCGAAAAGACCAATCTTACCACCACGAGCATAAGGAGCCAACAAATCGACGACCTTAATACCAGTCTCCAAAATTTCGGGAGTGGGGGATTGGTCAACGAACTCGGGGGCTTCAGCGTGGATAGGACGATGAGTCTTGGCAGCGATAGGGCCACGTTCATCAATAGGTTCTCCGATGACGTTGATGATACGGCCAAGGACTTCCTTGCCGACGGGAATGGTGATGGGGGCACCAGTATCAACAACCTTTTGGCCACGAACAAGACCTGATTGTTGTTAGGCATTATTAGCATATCCAACCAGGTTAACAGTTAAATCAAAAGTCTTACCTTCGGTACCATCCATAGCAATAGTACGGACAGTGTTCTCACCCAAATGTTGAGAGACTTCAAGGACAAGACGTCCGCCAGAGTGGTCCTTGACTTCAAGGGCGTTCAAAATAGCGGGCAAATTGTCTTGTTCAAATTGGACATCAACAACAGCACCAATAACAGAACTGTATCAAGCCTTCGTTAGTGGGTCGTTGCCTGTTGTCAAGGCATATTCTATCATTGCTTACCGAATTTGACCAGCACTGGCAGCTGAAGCATACTTTCTGGCTATTTTAAAACGTAAAAAGTTTGAGGCTGCAGCCATTTTTGATCATTATTAAATTGTACCTTGAGTCGTGGCAAGACGAACAGTGCTGGTTGAATGAACGCGAGCAGCGTTAGAAGCTACAAATCCAAGTGCACGGGAAATGTACATTTTTCTTAAAGTTGTAGAAGAAGAGAAAAAAATAAACAAAATCTATACCCCATAATAAAGCTTATTCGGTGCTTTAATAAGCATGGGGTTGACGTAAAAAGTCACTGTTTAGAATGTCGAATACAGGACCAGCAATCAAGGCCTTAAATCATAGAGCCCAATGTCCATGGTATATTGATGGGTACTGTGTTCAGAGATCGGCACTGTATTTATATAGAAATTTACTATTGAAATTGCAGTATATGCTAAGCTTAAAGACGTGTTCAGGCACGGAAGCATTGATGATTTTCAGGCACACAACAAGAGCACAAAGCTGATCTATTTCCCTATTACTGGCTAAATATGTATGCACATGATATATTCAATTTTTACTTTCGAATTCAAAGAGACAAAATCATATAGAGGGGTTCTTTTTTATTGTTATTATAAACCTAAATGATAGATGAAGCTTATAGACCAAGTTAGAGTATCTTTACAAATGACAATAGCTGAGTTATACCAACTATGGTCGGTTATTACATATCGACTTGAAATATTTTAAAAGAAAAATATGTTTTATTCGACCAAAAATTTTGCTTTTATTTCAAAAAATATATATATTGATGTACGTTACATAACTATATACGTATGTCAAATAACAATTGTATATTTTTATAGAATCTAAAGTGCATATAAATCCTTCAAAGATCACGTTTGTATCAGTTTTACAGTAACAAACTTTTGATTTAATCCCAGCATTGGCTTCTCTTTTTCCAGGTCGATCGTTTGCCATTTTCAGAATATTTTGGACACAAAATCGTAAATTACACAAAAAAACTCAATACAAACCATGTGTCTCTTACTAATAGTCATGAATTCAGCTTTTAGTTCTGTATTTATGAAGCTATTCACAAAGAAAAAAAAAGCATTTGAAGTATTGAAAAAACTGAAAAACTAAACTTTCGGGTGAAAGTCAATATTTCTACCATACAGCATAAATTTGGAGCTCTACGTTGTAATAAGTTTTTCAATTTTTAGGGCAAGAAACACGACTCAGTATTATGATGGATTTTCCCCTGTAAGTAGCAAGGGCAAAATGGTGAAAAATCAGGTGTTTTTCAATAACCTAAAAAACACTATTAAATGCATTAAGGAAAACTACCCAAGCAGGGGGGAAAGTTTTGTTCACTTCCGGGGCTTCATAGACGCTTGAAAGTGCTGTTTCAGGAGAGTTGAAATTGCCAATTTGCGCCTTTTTTTTAAAACAAATGTGTGCTAAGAGTGGCGTGAGTTAAGTATCCATATACATTTGTAATAAATCATGTCCAAATTTTTATTAGAAAACATATTAATTGAATGTTGATGTATTTCAGAATTTTTCGGCCTAAATTCATTCAAAAATGTCATGATGTAGGCCTTGGTGCCCTCGAAAACAGCAACTCTTCTACTAGTAACATCATAATCAGTCCTATAATTTGATGTATACGAAACAACGTTTTAAACGAATTTATTTGTAATTTTTGATTAAATGTGGTTGCCATTAACATTATGATAGCATGAGCATCATTCAGTTTTATTAGCAACGATTGCAGGTGGCGGTTTCAGCTATTTTTTTTTCTTTGGTCCAACAGCCATTAAATAATTAACATTGAAAAAACTGTATTGACAACTAAGCAATCTATAGCACAATTTCATCATAATTAATGCATTTACGATAATGTTGTTGACGATGATAATGAAACCTGAAATTAAATAGCCGAAAAAACTACCATCATTCCATTGACATTAGGTCTGTGTACATATACAACTGCAACATTCTTCCCGTCAATGGAACGCATATTGTCAGAACCTCCTAGGAAACCCCTCCTTGCTATATAGACAATTCACAACATATTTTGATAACATTACTCTTCTCTTTTTATTCATCTCTCTCTTTTTTTTTTTTGTTGTAAAGAAACATGAAGATTTCGGCAATCATCGTGCTGCTTGCATGTGCAAATAGTTCAGTATTTGCATTGAATCCCATTGTGATCAAAGGGGCCAAATTTTTTGATTCAGTGACCAAAGAGCAGTTCTTTATTAAAGGGTAAGATTCGCTGTAGGCAAATGTATACAAAGAATATACACTAAAATGATGATATAGCGTCGCATACCAACCTCGAGGTCAAATAGCAGATAATACAACTGATCCCTTGGCTGATCCTACTGCCTGTGCACGAGATGCGCCGTTGATGGCAGACATTGGAACTAATGTTCTCCGTGTTTATGAAGTAAAATCACATAATTCATTCTTTTTCATGCTTTTTTCTGACTATCTGATGATAATTATAGGTTGACCCTAGAAAGAATCACGATGCCTGTATGAAATCATTTGCAGATGCAGGCATTTACTTGCTACTGGACATCGCCACACCTCACTTCTCCATCAATCGCAAGTCACCTGAGTATGGCGTTAATCTGTACAAGGCCTACAAGGGAACAATCGATGCATTTGCAAAATACGACAATCTGATTGGATTTATCGCTGGTAACGAAGTAACTAACGATAAAACCAACACACAGGCTTCTGCCTACGTTAAAGCAGCCCTCCGCGATATCAAATACTACATTAAAAACTTCAAGCAAAGACAGATTCCAGTTGGCTACGCAAGTAATGACGACGAATACATTCGCGATTCCATTAAAGACTATTTCAATTGCGGCGATGTCGAGTCTCAGGTAATGTAAACAGCTTGTACTGCGCTCGTGCGCCAAGCTCATTCCTTGAATTAGGCCGATTTCTTTGGTGTTAATCTGTACGAGTGGTGCGGTGTATCTACCTTTCAAAAGTCTGGATTCAAGGACCGCACCAAAGAGTTTGAAAACTACAGCAGACCAGTATTTCTTTCGGAATATGGATGCAATCTGGTTACGCCAAGGGGCTTTACTGAGGTTGCTGCCATCTATGGACCGGATATGACCGGTGTTTGGTCAGGTGGTGTAGTATATGAGTGGACTCAAGAAAACAACAGATACGGTCTAGTCAAGGTGTCGGCCTCAGGAGAAGCAGAATTACTGCCTGATTACACAAATCTCAAGGAACAGATGGACAAGGTAAATCCCCAGGGGGTCAAGATGGACTCTTACAATGAGCAAAGGCCTGCGTCCAGCTGTCCTTCCATCAGTGCTAATTGGAAGGCATCCTCAGAACTGCCACCAACGCCCTCTGATGGTGCCTGTGAATGTATGGTGCAGAACATGAACTGCGTTGCATCTGATAAAGTCAGTAGTATTCCCGGTCAGACAGGCAACAGCACACTTGGTAGCCAGCTAGATACCATGTGCGGCCTTGTGTCATGCACGGAAATTGGCGGCGATGCTGAAAAGGGTGTATATGGCGCATTTTCATTCTGCTCTCCCAGAGACAAGCTCAGTTGGCTTTACAATTTGAAGGCCAAGGAATTGATGAAATCATCTCCCACAAACTTTTGCAATTACAATGGCCTTGGGCAAGAGATTTCTCCCAAGCGAAATGATCTCACTGCTTGTGCAAAGATTGCCCCTGATTTAGAAGGTTCTGCTGATGATGGCACCTTTAATACTCTTTCCTCATCTGGTGCACAAAAGGCCACTCGTAGAATGATTTACGGCGATGCGTTTGTGGCGTCTGTTGTATGCGTACTTGCTGCTACTTTTTTCATGTGAATTAACCCTCCTATTACATAACAATAAAACTTGCTTTTTTTTTGCAATACATGGCAACAGATTTGTATACAGTCTATGCGTTGGATGCTCTGTCAGAGTGCGTATATAGAATTCGTTGTGTTTATATATATTATCTTGATTATGTATGTGCATGTAAAAGAGATGTAAGTAAGCAGAATGCCCATGAAATTAAAAAAGGTACATCATGTTGGATTTTTCTTGTCTTTCTATAGTCTGTTGGATGCAAAATGACGTTTCGCTCCAGCAATATAAAAGAAATTGTTGTCGTTTGGGTGCTGAAAGGATGGGGGTTGTTTCAAGGGATATATGATAATAATAAGGCTGCCGTTTTATTGCAGCATTCAAAAGACCATTGTTAGCTA
>MU619250.1:2111-34418 GCA_025201805.1 Parasitella parasitica
AAAAAAAAAAAAAAAAAAAAAAAAAAAAAACCTAAAACTAAAGCAGGACAAATATGATTATTACCAGGCATTAACAACATGATCCCATCTTCATGAGGTGTGAAGAGCATAGACATGGATAAAATAGGCAAAATAATCCACAAAACCCACAAAATCTGGTATCCGGCAAAGATAGGCGGCAATAACAAACAGAAACTCAAAAGCAGCATAAATGACATTGACATACATCCAGCCACATAAAAAGCAAATCCCTAATAAAAGGATTATTAGTTAAAAATTACACTGTTTAGTACCAGAAAAAGCTTTACCATGCGAACGCAGGTTAATAGTCTTCTAGCATCACGTATAAGCTGTGTTACGGCATATAAACTTGTTTCGTATTGCATAAACAACCCACATGGTAAACTACATAATGATGCTCCTACTGCCAAAGGTGGCTGACGATCGTTTGTCGATAAACGGCCTTTGTTTTGAGCACGAGTATGCATGGGCTCCATAGCAATGCTAACATCAGCCTGTAATCAACAATAAACCGTTATTAGTGTATACTCTGTAGATAACCAATTTCTTCAACACGTACGAGAGCAAAAGATTCGGTATTCTTGGTATTCAGCGCATTTCCAATACAGCAAACAACCTCCCCATTCTCCTGAAATATACGAATCATTTCTCTCATTGCTCGAGGCGTACATTCTGCGAACAAAGATACGTGTAACGGGATATCATCTACGTCTTCTAAATGGGGGCGGATTTCGTCGATGCCGCGAGGCAATTGCGCTTTGATATCGTGTGTTTGTAGATATCCATTTCCACAATTTTCATCGTCAGGGTTTGATAGCAGAATGCAGCTGTTCCAATCTGTCTCCAGACCGAGTCTTTCAGCAAAAGCTATATCCGATATTAGTTCTAGGTACATCTAAAACCTGTACAGAGTGTTGTACCTTTTGATTCTCTTTCAGCAGTTGTTGAGAAATAAACAAAGCGAATTCCAGCAAGCCCTAAATCCTCAATGAAATCGACCACATTCTATCATATCAAGGCATTGTCAGTAGAGGCAATGGTTGCTTGAACGATCTACTCTTGCCTGCTTTGGTTGGTGACACATGGCTGTCATTCCCAAAAAAATCTGTCCCTTAACAACTTCTTTATAAAAAGTAGCCTCCTCTTGCTCATCTATCGGGTCGTCCTCTTCAAATGAATAATCACTAGAACCTGTATCGGATGAATCACTGCTGGAACTAATAGGTCTGCTATTTTTAGCTGAATTTTCAATGATGACTACGCTGTTGGAGCGCTGCTTGCCATTCTCTTGGTCGCCTGAAGATGAGGACGAAGCTGTCGAAGTTTCTGACGAAGAGTCACTGCTACTGTCAGAGCTGTCAGAATTTGGCGGTTTATAGGGCAGTACAATGAACGCACAGCCTGGGTCCTCATCTCCATCGTCTGAAGGATTTAAAAATGGGATACGGCCATCATTGACAGTGTTAATGGGTCGATAAGCATAGGCAATACATTGCATGTCATGGACAAGAGCGTTCTGAAAGAAATCATTTATCTTCTTTTCCATCTACGTTCAAATGTAAGACAAAAGCAAGACAAACTAAGGAATAGTTGAATAGTTACCGTTTCACTCATGGTCTGGAGAGAGTTTCCATCCCAATAATCTGAGCATTTGTCCATCACCAACGACGGATGCCCATCTGTAAGCAACTGATAGCTCTCTGTGAAAGACTTTAGCATATAATTGATGTATGATTTTTTTGCAGGACATTTTCTACTTACCTGATGAGCGCTCCTCAAACACAGTTGACAGAGCATTGGGCACTTCAAACTGATAATATTTGCTGTATTTATATCTTGGTGTATTCAGAATCTCATGATACGGGGCAAACGTGTAAATTTCTGCTCTTAGAGCAAATGATTGCAACGCTTCTTCTCTGAAACCTATGCATTTGCCAAGCCGACAAAGACAAGCTAGTAAAAGCAATTAGATTATGGTTGTTTTGAATACAACGGGACTAGCACATTACATTGTCTGGCGGGAGCTGTTTTACCGTATACATGCAGCTTGGACCGTCTACGATGGTATTCAGATCGTTTACGACTTTGAACGACACCGCAATTGGTATTCAACATGAAATTCAAGCCCAAAGGCTTCAGGCATCTATGTCAAAGAAACAGTTAGATACTGTATCACACTATATGAATCAGCTATCTGTACGGCAAGTATTGTTCCCAGTTTTGGTCTTCAAATTTTAATCCAGTTTCTTCGTCGGAATCCTCTTCTACATCAAGGTAAGTAATGTCCTCTTCGTTATTAGGAAACATCAGTTGTTCTACTGTAGGAAAAGGCTGTGATATTCACACACAAGTGTCAGTAAATTTTTCCATACGCAATCAATTATGCAGCGTACGTTGGCAATAGTTCCCTCTCTGTCTAGACAGCAAATAACAGTGGTACTCCCCAATGATTCCAGCAAATTTGTCGATCTAGTCAAAGATAGCCGATCCCACTTGGTCAACAAGGATAAGAATCTATCCCAGACCGCGTCTAATCAACACAAGTTAGAAGATGCATGTAAAAGTGCACTGAAGAATTACTTGGGCTCAACTCAAGATCTTTTGTTGGTGGTGGAGCTTCTGCGTCGAATTCGTCCACTTCGTCATCATCCTCGTACTCTGTCTTTGAGATTTGAAGGGCCTCAAACAGAATAAGCAATTGGGCATTGCCAAAACTACGAGCAATGATCCACATGCTGGGGATACACAACGGCAGCAATGGAATAATAGCGTAAATCGACATGGTGAATACTTCTTCGATGAGCTGGTCAGCAGGAAAGCGGTTAATCATGGTGCTTCGGACGCCATATCTCAAGAAATTCACCAATAGTGCAATGCCCAAAACGACCCAAATGATATATTTATAAAAGACTCGAATAATAACATGGCTTTCGTTATGCATTACTGTATTGGGCCGCTTTTGGTTCAGGGCTCTTCGCATGTTCTTTTCCAAAGGAGATTCCAGCAAAATAAACTGATGGCGACCTCTCGAACGCATGTATTCTTCCATCAAGCCTGAAGGTGGTGGAATACCAAAGAAGGACGGCTTAAATGACTGATCTTTTGCAATGTAATACTCCTTTGTATTCAAAGGAGGTTCTAGAGAGTTATCGCTGGTTTTGCTGTTGCCACTGTTTGTACTGTGCCTTTTTCTCTGCTTTGCATCTGCTTCGTCATTCCCATCATCTTTGGCGTCATGTACACTAGATGCTGGCATAGTCTTGTGGATATACTTCATTCTTCCAGGCGCGATATCGCCATACAGCATTTCGACGATATCTCCTTCTACCATCAAGTTGACAGGAAAGATTCGAACCACACCATCTCGAACGACCTTTGCAACGGACATGGACGGTATAAATGGGATTTTGGTGTCCTGGACCATGTTCATGCCACTTCTTTCTAATGCGCCAATAATGGTCGAAGCGCGATCTGTCATCTCTCGGTATGCTAATACCTGTTCTCTGTAAAATATGTATCCATTCCAAGCTGTAATTGATAGCAGCAATAAGGCCTCGACTAGCAAGCCAGTGATCCGGAATTGATATGGTTCACTCTTGAGATATCCTGCAATGTAAAACGCCAGTAATCCGATACCGCTCAGTCCACTTAGAATCATGGCAGGGTTCAATAAGACAGCGCGGGAGTCTTTGCAACTGTGTTTAGACGGCTGAAAAATTGATGTGCCCAGTCAACTTACCGATTGTCTTGTCGATGCGAGCTCGTTCCTCTGCTATGATGCTGTTAGCAAGATAGAGTAATTTGCTAGAACATCAAAGTTTAGTTGGGACTCTCGGGCAAAACGGCCGTTGGTATACCTTAATGCTTCTTCACTGGACAATCCAGGATGTCTGCTTGACTGCAAACTCTCTCTTCGACTCCACGATTGTGATTGTAAATTCGTCTGCAGCACTCGCTGGGTTCGCTTATGTAGTCGTCGAGGAATTGATCTTCTGCGAAAACCGACATCATGATTATGCCTTCGATAGTTCCGTTCGTTATGTCGCATCATCCTCTCACGATCTCGCCGAGGCATCTCATCTACTAAATCGTCGTCTTCTTCAGTGTATACTGTAACCATTGCTTTACTATTAGCTAATTGATCTTTTCTGTTGCCATTTCTCGCTAATCCTGTCGAAGATTTGCCGTTGCGATGATGGTGTTTATGGTGCCGACGTCTAGCAGTGCGGTTCAAGTGGTTTATACGACCATTCAAGTCTGCACCCATATGGTCATTTTTTACCCGATTGTTTGAATTGTGCCTTGAAAGTGAGTTTCGGTCCTCCTCATCTTCGTCATCGAGATCATCATCTCCATCGTTTTCGGCGGCTGATATGTCTGTGTCTTGTTGGCTATGTAGAGAACAGGATTCCATCATGTGTAAATGCGAAGAGCCATGTTCAGTATGCAATGAATTTAATAAGCGGCGTTGATGGTTACTGACTGAGTCAGTATCAGATTCTCTTCGAATGGGCGTATAACAAAATGCATAATCGCTTTCAGATTCATCATCGCCAGACCTTAAAAGATGGGCGGCACCATTTTTTTCAAGACGGCGTGGAATAGAGCTTCCATGGTCTATTACAACTTGCGCTGATACACTAGAGCTAGAAGAATCAGTGCTGCTTTTGGATGAATGGCTGGAAACACTGATATTATCGTTATTCTCGTCTTCCGCTTCATTGTCTATTCCCTTTTTGCGCTTATTTCTTTTTGATTTGGCTTTTGCTGATGCTTCTGGTTCAACATTAACAGGCTCAGTCTCGCTGGCCACATCCAGTAAGAAAAACGTAGTGCCTTCCTCGTCCTGTACAGGTTCTGGCAGGGCATTCAAGGGTGATTCTGAATTGAAAGAGGCGGCAGAGTTGTGTGATGTCTCTGATATGGACCGCTTCAGCTCATCATTCTCTTTATTTTCAGACATGAACGCTGACAATAACGGAAAATTTAATGTATATAATGTGATGTAATATGCGCTTTAGAAGACAAGGATTCTCTTTTTCTTGTTTTTTGCAATGATGAAAGTAGCCAAAGAAGAATGGCTTTTACATAGTCACGAAACGCTTGATTCCTCGCATTACTATCAGATGGCTATATTCAAAGGATTTTCATGGCATGCTTTAATCAAAGGAACGAGCCATGAAATAATTATCCATGTTATTCAACGTGTTAAATTTAGAAATTCACTTTTTATTGTTGATATAATCAAGTAGTAGGGGCATAGTTCTGAAAGGGTAAGAATGCCCATATGTGGTCGAGAGAGTCTTAAATTTAAGACACTGTGCAATATGACTTCAAGACCAGTTAGTTTATTTACATCTACATCCTCTTAAGGAGTTATTTCCTTGTCTCCTCTCTTTATTTTCCATGTATATTGTCTTCTCAAATATCTCTCTTCTTTCGATTTCTTTATTATTGTTTTGATTTCATTGTTGGTTTAGTTTCGTTTCACCTGGTTTCCTTTCTCGTGACGGCCTGATTACAATTCAATCAATTTAAATTAACCTATTTAAAAGGTGAAATTTGTGTCCCCGGCAATCAAAGAAGGCTTTTTCTGCAACAACTTACTTTAAATGAATGGGGACAGTTCAGAAGAATCATCAGAATATGATTTATATGCAGCGTTAATGCTGTCTAACATGCTTGATACTGACCAAGTCATTTGTGAAAACAAGGAGGAGCCATCCCCTACATTGCAAGAAGAGACAAATCATGATGTTATATGGTAAGCCGCACTACAATCAACCACAGCGAATCTGAACTAACAGAGCATGCAAAGGGTTCCTGCTGATAAACATCCAGAAATAGCTCCAGACGAGTTTACTAACTTTATCAAGACGCATGGTGCAAATACACCCACCCGAAGAGCGTCAAGTCTGCGTCGCCGAAAGTCATTTTTGTCTCAATCGCTCTCTCACGATGATGCTGATGATGAAGAGGAGGAGGAGGAAGAGGAGGCCAAATTGAGCCGTACATTGTCAGAGAAAAAGCGCATGTTTTTACAAAAGGTCATGGCCGAGAATCAACAATTAAAAGGTAATTTGTGCGCTGGGGAAATGTTATTAGCGCAAAATGATAACCCAAATTTAGACTTGACTGTAAAGCCCCAAATATTCGATCGTAATTCTACCGCAAATGATGATTCTCGTATTATTGCTCCCAGAGCAGATAAGTCATTGCTTCGACGATCTGCTTTTTCTGCTCGAGGTCGAAGCAGGAAAGCAAACGGTTCAATGGATGACAGACAACAGGCGATGAAAAGGCGCTCTGTCTCTCAACGAAAATTATCTTGCTCCTCTTCTCTGAACGAGGACATTGCTTCTGTACAATCAATATCTACAAAACGTTCCTGGGATAAGGCGGAAGGCGTCAGTTTATTTGATCAACCAGTCAACATGAGTGAATGGATTGATTTAGGCAGCGCGAGCCTTGAGTCGGACGATTCCCAGAGGGGCATCCTTTCACGTGTGCATGACGCGGAGTCGCAACTATTGTCTCATCAAAATAGTAACGATGACAACGAGTATTTGCAAAATAAACAGACAGAAGAAACAAAGCAGGAAGATGTCGCCAATGAAGAGCCACCGCCATCAGTACAGTCACCTGAAAAAAAAGAAGATAAAAGTTTAGTAGAAGGCCATCATGTTGATACAAAGGAAAGTGTTAAAGACGTGCAAGCACCAGCTGCACCATCTGCCGGTATTGCATCAAAACCAAAACTAGCATCATTGAAGCGCCCTAGTATGATTCGCTCCGAGACCGAAATAAACAAGATCCCAACAACAACAACAACAACAGTTACGGCTAAATCTGAGAAACGTACATCATGGTTGAGTGGACTGTTTAATGATAAAAAGGTTGGTAAAAACGCTAGCAAGAAGGACTCCGTGTCTGCAGCAATGATCAGCAATTCTACTTCATCGCCCATATCTGGACTAGCGTCTTTATTCAGTCGATCTTTATCCATGAAATCAGCATCTCAAACTGGGAAAATCAAGTCAAAGAGTAAGATCAGCAATACCAACACTCCAAATACAATTACAATTACATCTACCACTACTTCTAATAATAATAACACTAGTACTAATACACATAATCTTGAGGCAACCAAGTCGATTCCATCTACCATTATCGCAAACAATACCTTACTCAACAACAAAAAGAAACGATCCAGCAGACTGGAAATCCCGCCCCCTTCCGAGCGCACCTTTTTCAATTCAAACCGACTACCTTTGCATGTCGAAAGAGCTATTTACCGTTTATCACACATGAAGCTGGCAGATCCTCGAAGGCCTTTACAGCAACAAGTGCTGATATCCAATTTGATGTTTTGGTATCTTTCAATTCAGCAAAATGACTTTCAACATGCTGCTGAACAACGGATTGAAACGGAATCTCCTCCAGCGCCTGACACGCAGCAAAAGAAGGGTGGGAAAATGAGTCGATTGATCCTTTCCGCTAAGAAACGACGAAATGAAGTGGCTCAGTTTGTACAAGCGTATCCGTTATCAGGGTCGCATCATGATATATCCACTTCTTCTTTATCTGCTTCGTCAATGACATCTTCGTCATCTTCAATAACGTCGTCAACATCAAACAGCAGTATGACAAGGCCGTTCTTGAAGCAGAATAATGTACAATTTAGTTTACCACCAATACCAACACATCAACATCTTATGCATGTCGATAAAGAAGAAGAGGAGGATGATTTACCCTTGAGTCATTACAAAAGCTGAATAAACAATGTTTTTGGTTGTGTACAGGAATCGACAACGGTAAAAGCTCAAGTACATGAATATACAATGCAAAATGATGTTATGGATGGTCATCTTTGTTTGATCTACGCAATGCTATAATAGTCTCCGTTTAAAACCAAAAATATACATGTAAATACTGGCATTTCTTCACGATGGATTTCATTGTCGGTTTATCTATAATGCCAATCTTTTCACATGTCCATCCACTGCATTTCCAGGCATTTGAGCTCCGAATATTCCAAAATACACACTGTTTTACAGAAGGGAAATCTAGAATAAGCACATGGTAGAAAGAACAATATGAATGTAATACGGAAGTCAAAAAAATAACAAACCCCCTCTTCCCCAAAATGTACAATCTCTCTGTAACTCCTATTAATATTTCAACCTGTTTCTTTTGCTTCCTTTTTTTCTTTCTTCTTCTTTTTCTTTTTCTTTTTCTTTACACAAAATGGGAAATAATGTATCGTCTAAAAACGGGTTAAAGAAAGACAAAAGAGCGAAAAAGAGCAGGAGCATGCCTCTACCCCCACGTATCGAACTTGAAAATGAACATTCAACTAATACAGCCCACTCTGTCAGCTCGATTCTATTAACATCCAAAAATAACAACAATAATACCATCGACAGCCGTAATAGCAACAACAATGTAGAGAATAGCAATAATACCTTGGCTCAATTGAATCCAGATTACCCACTTCCTAGTAATAACGAAGACACTTTACCCAGAGGAACTGACCCATTTCAAGGCAAGGTCGAGAATCCTCAGCAACATAAGTTACTCGCAACTTCTGATTTTTGGCCCCCTCAGCAGTCAGCCGGAACAGCGCAGCCTTTTCAAGGCCAAATCGACGATGCAAATCAGCTCACAGTTGGATCTATGAATCAACTGACAGTAAACTCCATGTCATCCGAGTATTCATCAACCACCAACATTGATGAATACATCCACCGCCTCTTAGAAGCAGGCTATGCAAGCAAAGTATCCAAGCAACTATGTTTGAAACCATCTGAAGTGACAGCAATTTGTAGAGCTGCCATGGATATATTTTTAAGCCAACCTGTAATGTGTGCGTATGTTTGATATTTTTAGCATGTAAAAATTAAACTTTTGTATTCTAGTCTCTATTAGAACTCTCTCCACCTGTCAAGATAGTAGGTGATACCCACGGCCAATTCACTGACTTGATTAGACTGTTCGAAATGGGTGGTTTTCCACCCAGCTCCAATTACCTGTTCTTGGGTGACTATGTCGACAGAGGAAAACAAAGTCTCGAAAATATGCTGTTGCTCTTTTGTTACAAGATCAAGTTCCCGGAGAATTTCTTCCTGTTGCGTGGAAACCACGAGAGCGCTAATGTGACAAAAGGTACATTTGGTCTATTTTATCGTGCCAGACATCTAATTCGGTATTTGCAGTTTACGGTTTCTATGACGAATGTAAACGTAGACTTAGTCCAAAGATGTGGCGGACCTTTGTTGATGTGTTTAATACCCTGCCTATTGCTGGTTTAGTTGCTGGTAAGATTTTTTGTGTCCATGGTGGCCTCAGTCCTTCATTGAACAGTATGGATGATATTCGCAATATACAAAGGCCTACGGATGTACCTGATTATGGCCTATTGAATGATTTGTTGTGGTCTGATCCTGCTGACATCGAAACGGATTGGGAAGATAATGAAAGAGGAGTATCCTATGTTTTTGGTAAAAGGGTGATCAATGAATTCCTGTCTAAATTTGATCTAGACCTCGTCTGTCGAGCACACATGGTAAGCATTTTGACAACATCTGGAAATCTTTTTGTATTTATTTTTTTTTGTCGTATCAGGTGGTAGAAGATGGATACGAGTTCTTTTCAAACAGATCTCTTGTCACTGTATTCTCAGCTCCTAATTACTGTGGAGAATTTGACAATTTTGGAGCCATCATGAGTGTTAACGAAGAACTATTATGCAGCTTTGAACTTCTTACGCCAGCAGACCATCCCTTGGCCAAGGAAAGACTCAAACAAAGTAAAAACAGCAAACGTTGAGCATATACTTTTTTTTTTTTTTTTGTTTACATGTGTGTGTATAATATATCATTGTTACATTGCTTTTTGCCAAGGAATCGAGCCGTAATTAATTGAATGCCTAGATCATATTAGACGAAAAAGTAATAAACAAATTTAGTTTATAATCTAATACGCATATACGATGCCCAAACAATAATGCAATATGAAACTATTATTTACTCATTATCCTCACAAAAATACAATTCACTAAATGGCATTATCGTTCAACTACTTGGATTTTAAACATGAACTTGTTGAATGTAATGGGAGTGCTATTTATCTAATTTAGGAAATTGCAACGGTGTCGATTGTTTCCAACTAGAACAGCATACTTTTTCTTGTGATACAAGATCTGAGTGTTTAGTAGCACTAGTTACTGTTACAATAAATTTGACATGACGCAGACATCCAGAACAAGGTAGTTTGCAAGGTGTACCTGAATTAAAAATTTGTCTTCTTGGCACTATTTACGTGATCAATGTAAAGAAATCTGTTACTATTATAGTATCTTATTGACCGTTTTCTTTTAATCCAACTACTTTTGCAATTTATAAACATAAACAGCAAAAATGGACATTTTTATTATGGACGAATGTTAACTTTAACTTCATTGCTGACTGGCCCTTCTGTATCGCCATCGTAACCAGAAGACGGGGTTGGCATATCTTCTCTTCTAATAGCATTAACGATACGTGAAGTTGCATGAGTAATGATGGGCAACGGAACGCGAAAATCTGCCGATGCTGTTGTTGGAGCATTGCTATCCGTGCTACTATTTCCACTGCTCATTCTGTGATGATATTTCTCAGCAATCGTGCTACTTGTTTTCCTGTAGTTCATCAAAGATTTTTTGAACTGATGTCGTTCCTGAAATAACTTTCTCAACTCTTCTTTGTGTTTCTGTTCTTCTTCGTCGTCGAGCTCGTCGTCTTCATCGCCTCCCGATGCCATAGAGGAAGCTGATGCCTCCATACCTGACTCATAATCTTCACTGAAAGTATTTCGAAGAGGAGAAAGAGATGCGTAGTTCGCGCTTAAAGATCTGTCCACCATATCAAAGTAGCCCACTAACAAGGGAGAAAAAATGATCTACAGAAGAAAAGAGAACCTTTTTTTTCAAGCCTGCATCAAAGAGCGTATATCTTACTTCCAATCATGCAAGCCAATATTCAATCATTCAATTCACACCAGTCACCAACATACTCCCGATCAGCAAAATTGCATGAATTATAGTTGCCTCTTTGCTTTATCTCTTGAGCAGAAACAAATGATATAAAAACTAATCGGTTGAGTAATGCGGTATATAATTATGGCCATATTGCTTAAACTTTATACATGTCTGGACCGAATATATTTTCATTGACAGATGGTAGAAGATGCAATGAGATGATAGCATTGGTTATTATCTTGAGCAGATACGTATTATGTCTTATGTATTTGTACCTTGAATACGAATACGTATATGATGTATCTTTATGCGTAACTGAAAAGCACAGACTATTCTATAAATACATGCTCACATAGCACGCTCTTTGATATTTCATTTAATAACCAAAGAAATTGTTGTTTAGGGACAATAGATAAGGCCTATCGCCGTTTTTCCTTGAAGCACAATATGCCTGCCATGGATCATAAAAGCTCTCGGAAATAATTAAATTCGATAGTGATTACTGCCTTCTTAGTCTCATAACTCGCAAAAAGGCTAGTGCTTTGCATACAATTCGACTAAAATACAGTTTGGGTTGCCAGAATTAAATTATGCAGAAGAAATTTGTCGCAAAAAATAACATCCAAAACTCATTTTTTATTAATGGTGAATTAGCTTTGATCAGGGAAGAAATAGACAACACCATATAATAATGATGGAAACAATACACAGTTTTTAATTTTCTATGTTAATCAACAACATTTATTGCCCAGATCAAGGAACACAAAATCACAATGGTGATAATGTGGGATATCTGCAAACTTTCATCTAAAAAAAATATGTTATGAATCGGCCCGACACACATTGTCAATTAAAGCAAAAAACCGAGAGCAAACTAGTCAATTACTGGAAGGAAAATTTATTTTGATAATAATATACACATGTTATCTCATTATATGAGGGAGAAAAAGTACCAGCAGGCATTCTTTAGCTATCATCATCGCGTTTATTTGTCTTGAAGGGATGTAATTTAAGCAGCAAGTAGTCTCAAACATGTACTTTAGCTTTCGATTCTTTGTATGTACTAAGAAATTTATGAAGATTTTGCAGACATCCACACCAAGGCAAATGGAAGCTAGCGACTTTAATCGTCTAAAACTGCACACAAGCACATGCAATAGAGTTTAACAGATCAGTTCAATCTGTCATCTATTATTATGTGCTAAATTTGATTCTTAACTCAAATAATAACAACGTTGATGATCATCAAAATGAAAGCATCATTATACCTGGTTTTTTTTTACAATTTTTAACAGGACATTGATTTTATTAATCTGCAAAAGCAAATCATGCTACACACACATCATTTATCACGGTGATGCTTGTAGATTTGAATTCAAAATGCAAAACGATTTTCGTCCAATATAATGATGAATAAAAGACATCCAATGTCGATTCAGACTTCAAAAAGTTGAGCGGGTATTCAGCAATGTATGTCGAGATAATGGATAAACAAACGGTTTATCAGCCGTTGACATCTTTAGAACTGAAGGTTAAAGAAATAAACGTCATCAATTCTTTGATTCAAATCCCAATTACCCTGGTGAAAAAATAAGGTGGGTAATGGGCCTCCCCACACTTTAATCCACGATGTAGACCTCTCTTCTGTTTCTTACTCCCTTCTCTTTCTTTATAACCATTTGAATTAAATTAATAATGTCTGAAGCTGCTGATACACAAAAGTTGACCACCGGTAAGTGGGACAATTTAGCGTTTCATTTTGATTTCTTCTGTAGTAATTATCTTGTATTTTTTTTTTAAGCTGGTTTCGATGCTCGGTAACGTGTCGACTCTTATATTACAAATGACATGCAGAGAATATAAATTAACATTATACGTACATTTAGTTTCCCCAACACCAACCAAACCAAGCAGTATGTATTGTTCGACTTTAACAACTAGGAGATTTTATTATTCACGGTTTTCCACTGATTTATTTAGCTGCTGGCAAAACTATGTTGACTACTACAAGTGTATCAACGCTCGTGGTGAAGAATTTGCTCCTTGCAAGCAGTTTTATAGAGCCTATCACTCTTTGTGCCCTAATGAATGGGTATGTATTGGTTTGAGGAAGAGGGAGAGGGTGTATGATTATTCGGTGTTGGAAAGGGCTAATCCACCATTTATACTTGTAGATTGAAAAATGGGATTCTCAAAGAGAAGAAGGTCGCAACCCCTCTAATTTTGAAGTTTAAACCTGTTTTCCTACCAAATAAATGAAGCCGTTTTCTTTTTATTACGTTATAAGTTATTGTGAGATATACACGTCTTTATTGATGATGGTACAAGGAAAAGGAGGAAACGTATTTACAGGGAATTATCTAAAAAACATCAAGTTGCAGCTGCCATCAATAAACGACGTCTTTGCCACCAAACAGTGCTTCCTCTTATAACAGTTGATTTCGGCATAAATTTGTTTGTATCGATAATGTGTGTCAATTGGCTTCCCACATCATCGTCTTCTTGTTCCTCATCATTGATGTTCTGCAAATCATCATTCTTGCTCGCACTTTTATCAATCAGCTCTTTCATATATCTACTTTGAATCATGTCTCTCTTTACTCCACCGAGACATAATCGCTGCAATCCGGATCCTGCATTAATTTGATGATGCAAGATATTTTCCATCTCTATATTTACACGCTGGACAACAGAATTGAAGAATGTCGAGCCTAGACATCGAGAATCGCTGAGGCTAATAGTTTGTAGTGTAGGGCAATGTGTGATCATGGCAGTAAGGGTATCTTCAGAAACTCGTTCTGTATTATTAAATATACAAATTTGTCGTATTTTTTTACACCGCAAAGGAATGTATCGCATTGATTTGTCTGTGAGCTGGTAAGCATTGCCTATGCTTAGATATTCAAGTGTGGAGCCGCATCGGTCTGCTATTGTTGCCAGGCTTGAGTCGGTGATGGGGGTGCTCCCCATGATTTCGATAGATTTTAACTGTGGATTTGTAATTGCCAGCTTGCATAGCGTTGAGCTTTGAATAGTCGTGCAATTGCTAAGGGTGATGGATTCTAGACTCCCTGATGTCAAAAATTTAGCCATTTCATAAACAGAATCATCTGTTTTTGGTGAATAGGATGCAAGTCGGATGGATTTTAGTTTCAAGCAGTTGTGAGCGAAATGAGCTAAGGGCAAAACTGGAGTATGTCTAGGCTGTGGCGGAGGTTGTTGCTGGCGATGATTTTGCTGTAGCTGCACTTGCTGCACTTGCTGCTCTTGCTGCTGCTGCTGCTGCTGCTGCTGCTGCTGTTGCTGCTGTTGCTGCTGCTGTTGCTGTCTTGCGATGATGGGCAGTGGTAAGGTAGGTCTTTGAGCTGGGGGTGATGGCTTTCTATTTATTAGCAAATGTTGCGCTACGGGTGGCGCAACTAATCGGGTATGATGAAATGTGATGGAAATAGACTCGAGCTTCGGACATAACATGGTGATTAGGAAGATATGATTCGAACTGATACCAAAGTCTTTATCCGAGTGAATCAGTTCTAGCGATGTAATTAAATTTCCATATGCTATTGAGGTTGATCTTTTCGACAGAATATGGAATATGCGTTCGAACTCTTTTTCTTTGACAAATTTAAAGGTGGACCATAGTTTTTTGGCTGCTTTCTGGTGCCAGCTTTTGGAAACGAGGGACGCTGCTAACAAGTCCTTTCCCGCATCAAGAAAGGAGAATATATGATCGAGACATGAATCTATTTTGTTGCCGTTGGGATTAATTGTAAACGTTGTAGTGGTTGAAGTTGGAGTAATCTTTAAAAGAGCATCTCTTGTCATAAATGCCAACAATAATGTGTATTCAAATGATTACAAATCAATTTATATACACTGCAGATTTACGCGAGAGTTTTTTCTTTCAAACTAAAGACAAGAGAGTGGAAAAAAAAAAGAGCACAGAGAAACAATCTTCCTTATTTTATTCCTACAAGAAAAAAAAACAGTCAGTGAAAATAGCCTTTTTGTTGTAGCAGCATCCAAATTAAATATGGAATGAGCTGGGGTGGAGGCACACTTACACACACACACACACGCACAAAAGTTTCAGAAAGGGAGTGTTAGTTATTCTTATTAAGGCAACTATGATATCATGAATTCTGTGTAGCACATGTCATTCGGTTGTGCAGCGCTTACATATTTTCATTATCCGTAGTCAAAATGGTAAATTCAGGGCAAAATCCAAGATCTATTCTTAATCAAACAATCAGTCAACGCATTCGTATAAGATGAGCCATTAATATCAGAATACTTTATTATATCCCACTCGTCTCAGCATTTCAATGTAGTAATGCAATATTCCCAAGATGCAATAGACATTTATTTCCATTTACAACATCTAGGAGTTTCTTTTCACATTAAATATGTACCCGCCTCTGAAAAATGATGAATCTTATTGTAACTGCAAAGTTCTATTTGTAATAAACATATACAAAATGGAATATTCTCGAGTGCTTTTGTAATATGATGCAACTGAATCATTTAAAGACTCTTCACATGCTTGCACATTGTATGCATATTCATTTTTTGATACGATCCAAGATACTTGCATGGCTTATTATCAGAACGTATCAAGATGATCCTTTCCTGTCTAATGCTGCATGTCACTGTTACTGAAGCGAGAAGATACCGCGATTCCAGATTCTTTGTCGCAGTATTGCTGTCCTTCTGATTCAAAATCATCACATGCGATTAGCCTAGATCTGCCTAATAAACGCTATACTACATGGTAAATGCAAAAGAAATGGTGGCATACTACTGTAACGCCGCGTGTTTATCAACCAAAAATTGGCAATTCTGGAAGCACACTTGGATTACTATATTAGTTTGCTATAGGATTATGACAATTACTACAACAGGGATAAAAGGGGGGGATGTACATCTTTGACATTTAGCAAGCATCTTTCGCCGTTTTCATCGCACTGAACTCAGCTTTCTGCATTTATAATCTTCTTCGGTGACACGCATAAACCCAAGCTTTTCTTCTTTTATCGCCTGTGGTTCGCTCTAATTTGTCATGGCAACTATCGATGCGTCTGAGGAATTGATTCTTTCTCCTGATTTATCTTCATCAATCATTATTGACCAGCGCAACAAGGCTTTCATCACATTTTACTGCTACTCATCTGTTGAGCGACGCATTGAATTATGGACAAATCTTTCACAGAATGGTAGGTGGACCGGGATACCGTTTACTCAACAGCACAATAGCCCAAACGAATATACACTGCAAATGAATACATGTCAGCTGCCTCCTGGCAAATACGAGTTCACCATGAGATATTCCACGGCTCTTCTTAAACTCGAGACGAACAGCGTTCCTGATTGCTGGTTTTGGTATGGAAGGCCCAATCAAAACGGAGCCATCCACATTGTTCAGCAAAAAAACGCCACGCCCACTGCACCATCATTCGCAAAAGTGCCTCAGCTTTGTTTTGTAGCCAAAGAGCATGACAGCCTTGTAAATCTTTGGCATTTCAGGACTCGGACAGAGCAAAAAATGCCATTCTCGCTTGGGAAGCTTCAACACCCTATGCATCGCTATGTTTGTTTGATACAGAAAGGGTATTTATGAGTTGAATTATGCATGTACAATGGGTTGGCTAATGCGTCCGTTTTTTTTTGGGGGGGTGGACAAAAGATCTACCTGGATAACTCCTGTTACAGGTGCTAATAACTTTCAGGGTCGAAACATAAGCGAGAAATGTCAGCTTCTCTTGTACCAAGACGCTGAAAACGGTGATATTCATCTTTGGATTGTTTTATGTCAATATGCAGACTGTTATCTATCGTTTGAGCCAAATGACTCGATCAATTTCCATCATAAACCAGGAAAAGACGCACATCTATTGATTGCTTCCACTTCTAATAGGAGACACTTTGCTCAGTTGATACAAACGGCACATGATTACTATCAAAATTCCATCAAACAAGAAAGAAGCGCTACCGTAGCCAATTCACCAATGTTAGCTTCAGATAATATCCTGCTGGAAAAGTTGGGCTACTGTACCTGGAATGCGTTTGGCCAAAATGTTGATATAGCGAAGGTCAAGCTCGCCTTGGACAGCCTTAAAGCTCACGATATACCAGTAGGATACCTTATGATAGACGATGGGTGGCAATCTGTAACAGAAAAGCGTCAAATGGCAGGATTTGATGCATGTCCCTCAAAGTTTCCAGGTGGACTAGCTAGGATAGTGGCTCAATTGAAAGCAGATTATACATTCATTGAATGTATTGGTGTGTGGCACGTAGGCTTTCGATGCTTTCATTAAATTTGCCTTCAAACATTTACTCTATATCATTTCGTAGGCTTTGTGGGGATACTGGAATGGCATAGATCAACGTTTCGCCGAGAAAAATAATTATAATTGGTCCTTCAACCGCCAAAATCATGAGCAAGTAGGAATAATAGAGAATCCCAAGGCATTCTACAATGATTTCTACAAGTTTTTGAATGAGTCAGGAATTGATTTTGTCAAAGTTGACAACCAGGGGAGCTTTCAAGAGTTATCTGATACTAAGGATGAGCAAAATATAAGCTTGTGGGATGATTTTAGACAGGCGATGGTTAACAGCGGCGACACATTTCTTCAAAGTCAGGTTTTGCATTGCATGTCGTTGACACCCCATGCGCTGTATGATCCGATTCTTTCTCAGAAGAGACAATCGATTTTCAGGTATGTGCATGACAATTATACGTTTCGACGCATTGGATGCAGTTTTAATGCGGGTATGTATACGCACTTGCTAGAAACAGCGACGACTTCTTTCCTGACGAAAACGACAGCCATGCATGGCATATTTATGCCAATGTAATGAATTCACTGCTAACGGCACGTTGCTTTGCTATTGGAGACTGGGATATGTTTCAATCAGATCACTTGTTTGCCGAATACCATGCATCTAGGTATTATATATATTTTTCCCTGTTGTACATCTATTTCATGCACTTACAGAACTGCCATTCATACATTTAGTCGAGCTATATCAGGAGGCCCAGTGTATATTACTGATAATCCCGGAAAACATAATGTAGATCTCATTTACAAACTCGTTGCTAATACCAAACATTCCGGATATACAGTTCTACGATCTTCTCAGGCACCACAGCCTACATTTGAAACAGTATTCAGCAATTCCATGGACTCTCAATCGCTTATCTCTCTCTACAACATACACCACGAATTGCACCTCGAAAACAAAGGATCCAGAGAGCTGGCTACGACGCCTGTGTATGGCGTATGTGGATTTTGGAACACAGGGCCGCGTGAGCAGCTGGCTGTTGTCACAAGTGATCTGTTTTGCTTTAGGAAATTAGCCATGGTCCCAATAGTTGCTTATGTGATCAGTGGTCCAGATGAGGGAAAGATTGTACCACTCGAACAGTCTCATAGCTATCCGAACGATGATGACAGTGGTAGCATAAAAAGTGCTAGCAGTATTTGCAGCAGTAGCTGTAGCAGCATTAACAGCGTGGACATCAGCAGCTCAATGCCTGCGGTCGTGCAGCCGCATATGGATGGAAATATGTCACCAGAAGCATTGGTGGCTAGAGTACGCAGTTTTGGATCTACATTAGTGTCCGTGAGCACCGTACAATTCACTGGCCTCCTGTCTATGGCTTGTTTGGGTTTAATTGACAAGTTTAATGGAACAGTATGTATTCTGCACACCGAAATCATACAACACGACCAACCATGCCACTGGTATGCTACGTTTGTGGCTCATCTGTCCCATCAAAGCTCAGCCTGTGGTTTCTGGATCAAAACTCATGATAGCTCGAAGCGAAAAAACTCGAGTATCCTCGTTGGTTTAGCTCCTGATCGTGTACGTATTGATAACCGTATTCTTGATCCGAAGGATTGGAATTGGTGTTTATCAGCTGGCTTACTTACTGTTGATATGATGTCTGTTCCATCGAATACTCACAGAGGAGCCTCGACCATCGATAAAATATTCATCATTCAAATTGATGTCATAAAAACAAAAGTAACCGTATAGACAAACCTAAACAAATTCTTGGATTAAGGGCTTTTTGAGCCATTACTGATAAATAATCGTTTTTTAAGCTTTTATTGACATGACCTTCTCCGTGTACTAGGCGTCTTAATGAACTAGTTGCATCGCCAGCTTCCAAAGGAGCGTTTATAAACATTGATTTATAGACGCAATTATGCGATATTTTCAAGCATACCGCTGTATTTGTTGTATTCTAGCATTTCAATAATACTCCAGGCCTTTTGAAGCTAATAATTGAAATTTACAAAAGTTTTTAAAAAAAGCACCGTTTTAATGTAAGTTGCGACTTCATGTTATCCATTAAAGGTGAATGGCACCGAATCTCGTGAATGTATTTCATTCAGCGGTTTTAGTAGAAAACAAACTTTTGCTTAATTTAAGCATTCAAAGCCTAAAATTTTGATTTTTTGACTTTTCGTCCGAAAAAACATTTTCGTAATAAAGATTGATTGCTGCTTTGCAAAATGAAAGTAAATTAAATTTACAACTGCCCTTTCTTGTCTTTATTTAATTAAAGGTTTATAGATTTGATAATGTATCTTGTCTTGGTTCAATATCGTCATTCTTAAAAGAGAACTTTAAAGCAAATGTGGAATATCTGCTCGTGACACTTGCTAACTGCTTAGGTATAAAAGGATGTATTTGTTGCCAGATAAAGGTTATGACATAGAGAAGAGCTCAGATTTATGTATACTTGACCACTGTCAAACTAGTTCAGGTGCATAGCGGCTGTTTTGTTGTTGCATCGTTTGGGATGCAAACAAATTGTCTGAAAACCTAAATAACGTAAATCGACTCAATGTAAACACCTAAAAAGAGAGTTTACAGAAATTATGAGTCATTCTTGACTGTGTAACAAATTTAGATAATATATTCTTCATAATGTATAATCGTCTGTTTTATCATGCAGGTGTTTATGCCTTTCAGTAGAATTGACCAGAATGGAGATTTTTTTTTTTGCCTTGCACGTATTTGACAGGTCATTGAATCAAGTTTCTCATTGATTTTCAAAATAGCAAATATTTATAATTGCAAATCGTTAGGAGCCATTTTTGTTCGATGAGAATCATTGCTGATTCTTGACGTTCGAAAATAGTTTGTAATATGCATCAAACCAGCGTATCATAATGTAATAAGAATAAATTTTCGAATGCAGATGATTCTTTTTACGTAAAACCCGAAATGATGCACGCACAAAAAGGAAATTAGTCAGAAAAGCTATTAAATGCTAAGGCCATTGGCCATTGTTCACTTTGACTTTTTTTTTTTTTTTTTTTGGATTACAAACACCCTTTTCATTTTGCTATAAAACGGCGAGAAAAAAGTGTCTTTTTATATATACCTTTTATTTCTATTCTTTTATCGAAATTTGATATAATTCAGGCAAGATTCACAAATACA
This sequence comes from Parasitella parasitica, assembly GCA_025201805.1. Lineage (NCBI taxonomy): Eukaryota > Fungi > Mucoromycota > Mucoromycetes > Mucorales > Mucoraceae > Parasitella > Parasitella parasitica. Next base: position 22,615 of record MU619250.1, read on the forward strand.
CATCACCATGACCGAAAAGGAAAATAATGTCAACAATGACTGGCATGCAAGGTCTATTGAACAAGTGGTAGATCACTTTGAAACTTCATTGGAAAATGGTCTTTCTACAAACGAGATTATATCAAGACATGCTACTTATGGATTCAATGAGTTGTCTGCAGGCGGCCGCCCTACATGGCTCAAGGTCATGGTCGGACAATTGTTGGATATTATGAACTGGATCTTTATCGCACTTGCCATTGCCTGTTACTGTTTAGCTGACTACATAACCGGATCATTGCTGATGTTCATCGCGCTGCTCAATTTATATCTTGGGTTCTCTCAGGAATATGCTGCAGAACAAACACTAGCTGCTCTTCGAAACCTTTCATCTCCTATGGCCGAAGTTATCCGTGATGGCAATGAACAGTCAATTCCAAGCCGCGAAATAGTGCCTGGGGATATCCTGCTTGTTAAAGAGGGTGACTCCGTTGGCGCTGATGCTAGATTAGTGTATGTGTCTAATCTCGAATCGGACGAAGCATTGCTGACAGGTGAATCACTGCCCGTTACTAAGCAACTGATTGTTCTCGAAAACCCTGGCAAGTAGCTCTATTCAATGTCTATCAAATGAATTGCATCTAACCTACTCCTTTGCATATGTATTTTAGATGAGCCTTTGGGTGATCGTATCAATATGCTCTACTCTTCTACTATTATTTCCAAAGGCAGAGGTAAAGCCATTGTCACTTCAACCGGCATGTACACAGAGATCGGTAAAGTCGCTTCTAAACTAAACGATGCAAGTGATTCTGATCGTACCCGCCTTCAAAAGAGCCTTGATAAAATGTACTTTATACTACTCGTTGCATCTGTCATCTGCGTCATTATTGTCCTGGCGTCTGTCAAATTCAACGTGGACTACGATACGGGAATGTACGCCATCACCAGTGCTTTGTCTGTTTTACCTGCCGGTCTGACAACCGTAATGACAGTTACGCTTGTTTTGGGCGGTAAAGAGATGACTCGACAAAAGGCTATTGTCCGTAAGCTAAAGTGTTTGGAGACTTTGGGCTCTGTTACCAATATTTTCTCTGACAAGACCGGCACTTTGACCATGGCTAAGATGGTTGTTGTGCGTTTCTGGATCCCAGTTCAAGGCTTTTTCTACGTTACGCCCAATGGTCTTGCTCCTAAGGGTGATGTTTTCTGCACCAACAACAACCTGTCCGACAAGATTAGTGACGATGCAGATGCCGAGTACGTTGACAAGACTAATCTGTCGCCTGATATGGCTCATTTGGTTCGCTGTGCTGCTCTCTGTAATATGTCCAGTATCTATCAACGTAACGAAAATGACGTTGTTATTGAAGACGACAAGAAGATGGCCGCGATTGACAATGAGGATACTGAATCCGATGATTGGATTGCTAGCGGCGCTCCTACAGAAGTCGCTCTTCAAGTGTTTGCGCATAAATTCGGCATGGGTAAGCCTGACTTAGAGATTAATGGCTGGGAATTACTCGCCGAATATCAGTTCGATTCTACCATCAAGCGCATGACAACCATCTGTCTGGACAAAAACACTGGCTTGATTTATGCTTTCACCAAAGGTGCTGCTGAACGTGTTGTCGAACTCTGCAACAACACGACTACTGCGGCAGAACGCGAGCCTGTACTAGAGAATGTAAATCTCTTGGCTGCCAAAGGCCTTCGTGTCATGGCCATGTCTTATCGCAAGTTGGATTTGCCTTCTGATGTAACTGCAGAAGAACTACAGCAGGGCTCTCGTGATGACATTGAACGCGACTTGACTTTCCTGGGCCTTACTGGCATTTATGACCCTCCTAGAAAGGAGTCTAGACAAGCTGTCAGTGAAGCTCACCGTGCTGGTATCTCTGTCCACATGCTTACTGGCGATCATGAAATTACGGCCACTGCTATTGCAAAGGAAATCAACATCTTGAACAAGAACTTGACCCCACAAGATCTCAAGCGTTTAGTCATGACGGGCACTGCTTTCGACGCCATGACAGATGAGGCGATCGATGCACTTGCTGATCTGCCTCTTGTGGTTGCTCGCTGCTCTCCTGAAACAAAGGTGAAAATGATCCAAGCATCTTCTCGCCGTAATAACATTGCTGCTATGACTGGCGATGGTGTTAATGATTCACCGTCATTAAGAATCGCTGACGTTGGAATCTCTATGGGCAAAAATGGCAGTGATGTTGCCAAACAGGCTTCGGATATCATCTTGACTGATGATAACTTTGCTACTATTATCCGTGCTATTGCCGAAGGTCGTCGTATCTACCAAAATATGCAACGTTTCCTGCTTTACTATTGGATTTTGCTATTCAGTTTAGCTATTGTTGTGTTGGTCTGTTTGGCCGTTCGTGATCCCGCTGGTCGTAGCGCAGCCCCTATGTCTACTCTCCAGATGATTTACATTTATATTGCCATCACGCCTCCTGCAGGCTCTCTGAGTACTCAGCCAGCTTCTCAAACTGTAATGAAGGAGCCACCTCGACCGCCCACTGAAAGCATTTTCAATCGCGAAATTATCATGGACACCATTGCCTACTCGCTTGGTGTCACTATTGTCTGTCTGGTTGCTTTCTTTGTTCCCCTCTATGCTATCGGTGATGGCGTTGGTGGCGTTAATTGTGATTCCAATTATGTTGCTGGTGCTTGCGATTCTTTCTTCAAGGGCCGCGCTTCTCTTCTAGTAGCATTCACTTTCTCCTCCTTGGTCATTATGGTACACTGCAGATCTTACCGTAATGTGGAATGGAATGTTGCTGGCGTTCGTGAGACTCTCCGCTCCAAGACGTTTGTAGGCACCTTGATTTTCGATATTATCACCTTGGTTCTCTTTATCTACATTCCTGTTGTTGCTATTGAGGGCTTTAGGATGATGGCCATCACATGGGAATGGGGATTAGATATGGGTCTTGTTATCTTTATTATTTTATACGGCGAAGCTTTCAAGTGGTGTAAACGACGCTTTTTGAAGCCTATGGATTCCGGCGCAGTAGACGACGAGTGCGATTATGACCAAGAGAATACTATCAAGAACAGCTAAGGAAAATTGAAAACCCATTGTATACATGTGCAAATGCAAGTCTCATGTATGCTTGGACACAAATCACATTAATGTACACACAGCATTCTTTTTATATAACTTGCATTTAGTCTTTTAATCCGTCAATTGTACTTAATTTACACACTTCTTTTGAAATGAACAAACTCTTTATAATTTTGTTATGTATTTATGTGTGCACTACATATTTCGTTAGAGTATCATCCATCCATATGAAAGTCTTCAATCAAGCCTATTCATATGGAGAGTTGGTCAACTTTCTCCAGCCTCCTGTCTTCATCTTATTATTTGTTCGGGCTATGATAGATTCTTATACACACAGGCAAATGCGGTCTTTTTATGTATTTGATATTAGCGTTCTTGAAAATCGGGTTTGTTTTTTATTGTTGATCAGGATTTATTATGGAATAATACTGATAGTGAAATGGTGACAAAACTTTGTAATTACAAGCATATGGGGATGAGTATTCTGATTTTATTGCCTGGTTTCATGGTCCCTACTCTCTTTTGAGAGGACGAGCAACCTTCATAGCTTTGTAATCACCGTTTAAGGGAATACCGAGCTTCATGATTTCAGTAAATACATTCCAGTCCAATATCTTGGTCATTAAAATCTTCATAACAACCGTGATGGGCCCTTGATCAGAGACAACAATCTTGCCGGCATTACGACAGATGGTATCGGCAATGACAGAAGGAGGCGATGAAACCTTCTGAGCCGAAGTGAGGGCAGACATCTTGCCAGCGTTGCTGTAAAAGTTAGAGTCGATAGGAGAGGGATGCTATTTTCGAAAAACGAAATAAATGGTGAGGAATATGCGTATCAAAAAAAAAAAAAAAAAAAAAAAAAACGTAAACTTACAATGACAAGAACATCGATCTTGGCCTCGGCTAATTCAGCGGCAATAGAGCCAGCAAAGGTGGTAAGGAAAACTTTGGAGGAAGCTTGATAAAAGCGCATCGATTTGTTAGTTATTAAGCCATCTATTCACATGAATGCTCTGGCAGCTTACCATACAGCGCAGACATAGGGTTGGGGATGAAACCGGCGCTGGAAGAGGTAAAGGTGATTAGGCCTTTGAGACCCTTATTTAGCATTTCATCAGCAAAATGATGTGTCAAGATCAGGCCAGAAGTGACATTAGTGTGGAAATTGGACATCTCACGCTGCATTGCAACATCAGCATAGCCGCCAGTTGTGATATAGCCAGCATTGTTGCACAAAATTTGAACATCAATATCACTAGTAGCCTCCTTGACGGCATTCAAGTAGGTCTCTCCAGAGGGCTCAGAGAGATCACAGCCAACAAAACGAAATTCGACATCAGGAAACTCTTTGGTAATCGTTTCCTTGAATGTAGCAAATACAGCATCATTAAGAGCCAGAATAACGACATTCAAACCTTGACCAGCAAACTTTCGAACAATCGCAGCGCCGATGCCAGAGGAGCCACCGGTTACCAATGCCCTGCATTTGCGACTATAAGTACAGGGACCTCAAATGCGTCTGTCTGATCGCTGATTCACTTACCATTTGGCATTGTACTTTTTCCTCAGGTTTTGCTCAGGGCAGCCATAGGCACCGTACGCAACCAAAATAAGATAGGGACAGACTGCCAATACGCCGATCCAGAAAAAGACTATGCGTACAGTGAGCAACATGATGCATTTACAGCAACAAGCGTAACTTTGTGCTCACCTGAAGTGATAGAGATCATGCTTGCTAATTGGAACAAAAAAAGAAGAGGGGAAAAAAATAAATGTCTGCGCGTCCTACCTTTATATATCTCGCTGAGAAAGAACTTGCAATTTGTTGCGAGACACCGCTTTAATAGTGTATTTAACAGCGTAGATAGACATGTATTTCATGGAATACAATAAGCGCATAGCGAGCAACTCTTGCATATAGGCGACTGTGCAGTGGAAACGGGTATCTTGATTTCTTTACTGTAGACATCTGTATAATTCTTTGTGGTTGTACAAATGACTTGCTTGATACGAAGATGGTAATATTATGGAAGAGAGTCTGCCCATTTTCATTGTACATCTATCTCCCCCTCCTCTCTCTCTCTCTCTCTCTCTCCCTCAGCGAAACGATATCAAATCCAACGTAACGCTACTTTTTTTTTTTTTTTCCAAGACATTTAGGCATGAAACTTTATTGGTCAGTGTGTATGATGATGGTCATATATAATGTGATGGTATGAAGAGGTTATTTTTGCTGACTTGATTTGCTTGCCAATTTCAATGCGTTAGAAATTTGAGTAGCCAACTGAGGCGGTAATTGCGCTATGGCCCGCGGTAATAGCTGAGCGATTGACGGCGGCAAAGGGTATTTGATAGGGTCTAGCAAATGGTGTTGTATCGTTTCTTGCAGTTGCGATTGAGCAGCAACCGGCGGGAGTGATGCTTTATTTGGTGTTGGACTCGACAGTGTACATTTCATACCGGGCTCTGAGTTTGATTTTTTGGTGGTGGTAGTGGTGGTAGTGGTAGTGGTAGTGGCGGTGGTGCCTGATATGTCAAGTTGCTCTTCTTTGATTTGCACTAGATCATTGTCAGATTCTTCTTCTTCCTCTTCGTTATCCTCGTCTTCCTCTGCAGCAAATTCGTCTTCGTGTTCAATGTCATCATTTTCATGCTCCATCTGGCGCTTAGATACAGAAGAAGACCCCGACGACGATTCTTTTGATGTTGAATTTGATCGTTTTAATCTCTTGTACATACCTTTGCTGAATTGGTTTTCAGCAGTCGAATCGATCGTCCAAAACGCTCCTTTTCCAGGCTCGGAATCTTTTCGTGGGATCTTTACAAAGGCCTTGTTGAGGGAAAGATTGTGTCGGATCGAGTTCTAAACAGAAAAAAAAAAAAAAGGTAAGCAAAGGTTTAAAATAAAAAAAAAATAATAAAAAAAAAGGCGCCATCCTGACCTGCCATCCGTTCGACGCCATTTGATAGTAAGGATATCTTGCTGTAATGAACGTGTAAATTCCATTCAGGGTCATTTTTTTGCTGTCTGTAGAGTTGATGGCTTGAGCAATCAAAGACGCATAAGAAAACGGTGGCTTGATGTCTTGTGAAGCGTACAGTGCTATATCATCTTGTGAAGCCGATTCAGCCCAGATATCGTCTTTTGTTGGTGACAATTGGATAGAGGGCCGTTTTCTTTTCTCTTCGTGCAGTGTGCGTTTTTTTACCAATTGCTGTGGCGCTGATATATAGCCGGATGAGTCGTGGTGTGATGAGGCGGCTTCGTCTGCATCCATGCGTGGCAACAGAAATACAAACGACAGCTCACCTATTTGGATCTTTGTCCTAATGCTTCTTTAAGTGTACTTTTTCATTGTATAGCATGGCAGCACGCTTCTTACTTGTTCTCTAATGGCACAGTGACACCCTTTTCGACAAATTGCTCGTTGACAAATGCGCCATTCTTCCCAAACACCATGAATTCAAAGCGCTGCGTTGCGAAATTGTAGAACAAGCGAGCGTGCTGCCTCGACACCGACTTGATGTTACCCAACGGAATGTCAACGTTGTCCGGATGCTTGACTTTTCTGCCCAAAGTTACTTGCAGAGTGCGAATGTAGTAGCAAAAATCCTCGCTCTCAAGCTTTGCGTAGGCATGGACAGGAGCGGTTTCTAATGTTTGTTTGTTGTCAATGTCTGGTCTCTTTGTTGACGTTTCAAAAGTAGCCATTCTCCCTTTTGTGTTTTAGAGAAAGAAAGAAGACACAAACTGAAAACCTTTCATTTCTGCCAAATGTACCCATACGGGCAATGGATCCAGTTTTGGTTGCTGCTTTTTTTGAAAGCCAGGAGGCAAACCTTGACACATTTTTCATATAAAATTTTCAAATTGCACACAGCTCTCCCAGCTGGCAACGCGAGAATCAGATAAACAAATGGAAGAACCGCACGCCAAAAGAGCTCGATTGAGCTCTCCTCCAGAACCTGAGGCAAAAAACCAAGCCAGCAAAAACGATACGACAGATCTTTATCTGGATACAATTGACAGACACATGTTGGATTTTGATTTTGAAAAGGTGTGCTCAGTCTCATTGTCGCAAATCAACGTCTACGCTTGTTTGACTTGCGGCAAATACTACCAAGGCCGTGGAAAGTCTTCCCATGCCTATTTCCACAGCATGGACAAGGACCACCATGTGTTTATCAACCTGCAAACGCTGAAAGTCTATGTCCTTCCAGACGGGTACGAGGTCGATAATGCCTCATTGAATGACATCAAAGTGAGTCGTTACTCTCTCTCTCTCTTTCACTCTACAACGTGCATTTTACTAACATCCCGCTAAATAGTATGTGCTCAACCCTATTCTGACAAAAGCCCAAGTGCACCAACTCGACACAACCTTGAAAATGTCTTACGATTTGAACAACAAGAAATATCTGCCTGGCTTTATCGGTTTAAACAATGTCAAAGCAAACGATTATGTCAACGTTGTCATCCAAGCATTGGCGCACATTCCTTCCATCAGGGATTACTTCATTTTGGAAGACTTTGAAAAGAAGGCTTCATCTCAGCTTGGTAACTAGGATACACCGTTTCAAAAAATGACAGCTGGATATTCATTTATTTCAAAATTGCTAGTCTGTAGATTCAGTGCCTTAATCAGAAAAATGTGGAATCCAAAAGCTTTCAAGGGACAAGTGAGCCCTCACGAGCTTTTGCAAGAGATCTCAAACGCCAGCCAAAAGAAATTCAAACTGACGGAGCAGAGCAATGCCATTGACTTTTTATCTTGGTTTCTGAACACGCTTCATAAAGACTTGGGAGGAACACGGAAGAAAAACAGCAGTAAAATATTGAGCAAAAAAAAAAGGGCGGGGGGGGGGAGAGGGGCGAGAACCACACGGTTTTAACCAGTTTGGGGGCATGTAGGCATTATATACAGAAAGTTTCAGGGAGAAGTCAAGGTAGAATCTCAGGATTTTGGATCAGCTGGAGCACCCACTGAGAAAGAGGCATTGTTGCTGTTTGACGAAGCTAAAGAAATCAAATCCACAACTTCTCCATTCTTATTTTTGGCCCTGGATTTGCCGCAAGCACCTCTATATCAGGACGAAAAAGACAAGGATATTGTCCCTCAAGTGCCACTGACAACCATTCTTGCTAAATTCGACGGCAACAAGGTGCAGGAAGTGGCAAACCAAATGCGACGATACAGCATTATTCGGTTACCCCAATTTCTCATCTTTCACATCAAACGGTTCAACAAGAACAGCTGGACAAGCGAAAAGAACCCGACCATCGTCAACTTTCCAATCAAGAATCTCGACATATCCAACTTCACTACTGATCCTGATGCTGAAGCAGTAGGAAAACACTATGACTTGCGAGCCAACATCTGCCATGAAGGCAAACCTGACGCAGGAAAGGGAACCTATAAAGTCCATGTTCGCCATTCAGGTACAGGTCAGTGGTACCAAATCCAAGATTTAATTGTAGAAGAAATCATGCCCCAAATGATTTTCATGTCAGAAAGCTATATTCAGGTAAAAAAAAAAAAAAAAAAAAAAATTGGTGCTGATTGGCAAATAACCCTGTATTAACAAAACCTTTGGTAGATTTGGGAAAGAAAAAATAACACAAAAGCTTGAATACTAATAAAAGCCTTAAAGATTCTTTTTGAGGAATTCGTCTGTTAAACTGTCAGCCTCACGAATGTCAAATCCCTAGTAGTAGTAGTAGTAGTAGTAGTAGTAGTAGTAGCGTATACCGTATTGTTAGCTGTGCTCGCTGCGATGAATAACCCAATCAGACTTACTCTGTTGACTTCAATCTTTTCTTGCAGATATGTCTTGGCCGATGCGTACTGTTATGAAAATGCGTCGTTGAGTAAACACTCTATTCGTGTCAGGTTTGGTTGCTTACAAGCATATTCACTTCGGCCTTGGCTGTTGAAGGAGACCAGTAAACAAACACGAGAGGAAAGTTGGTTCTTCCATCATCATGCTTCAGCTAGGGATGCAATCGCATTAAATCAATCCAATAACTCACAATGCTCTATCCCTTCTTACTTCGTAACTCAAAATAATGAAACGCGGTGTATTTTCAGGCAATTCTGTGTATTTCAATTGAGTCAGCTTGCATGTATCAGTGCTCCATCAATACAGCAGCATCAAACCTTCAATCAAATCCTCTAGAGAGATATTGTCATAAACCTCATCCTCCACAATTTTTAAGGTTTTGCGATCAATTTGCACTATCTCTCTCTCTGTTAACTTTTGTCGTAATTTACTCGCAAGATACTTACAGACAAAAGCTGCATTTCCACTTTCATATTTAGCAAAACGAAAATCCTTGATTTTTTGGACCAGGTCAGCATCAATCTCACAGGTAGACGAGGCGCTCTATTAGTCATAAACGTTGGTACATGTGCCTTTTTTTCTCTCTCTCTCTCTTTTTACTGCCATGTAGATTTGTTTGTTACCATAATGTAATTGATATGTTTTATGGAAAAACCAGTTGTTTCCTTTTGATTTTTGAGAATTTTAACGACACGCGGGTCTTCAAACATGAAGCCCAATCTTTTGTTTTCATTTTGAAAGAGTTACTCTAAATAAAGAACATGTTTGCTGTATGTTGGCAATTGGCATCTGTTAACCACCACCCCAACCCCCAACCCCCCCTTTGGCTGTGAAAAGTAATACAATTAGAATATGAGTCGTCTGTGAGGGCTTGTGTAGCATTGTTGAGTGCACAACAGACAATTTTCCCTCATTTCCAGTCTCCTGATAAAAAGCACCACAATGATACCAAAAGATCTGCAAAGGCTGATTGGGCATTGGTATCACTACACTTATGACATGCATTGCGTCTTCATGGCCTCAAATGATTTAAAACAAAAAGCTTAATGATACCGCTGATTGAACCTCAGCATTAAAAAGAGCCTTCACATCCTGAAATATTTTTTTCTTTCTTCTTCTTCCTGCACTATTACGCACACAATATCCAAAATACAATATGAAATCTGTCCGTGTCAATACTGAGAGCTTTGATCAGGAAGTCGACAAGGCCATCAAATCAGGTAGCCCCGTCTTTGTTCTCTTTTTCGGTACCGAAACTCCCGAGACATCAGAATCTTGGTGTCCGGATTGTGTTATCGCTGATCCTCTTGTTCGTAGAGCCATCATTCCCGTCAAAGATGCAATCCTTATCGAAGCCCCTGTTGGTGATCGCAATGAGTGGAAGGGTAATAGCACCCATATCTATCGTACTCGATTCGGTGTCCCTGCAATCCCTACTCTGTTCAAGTGGTCTGCTGTAAGCGATTCATTTGTTATAATGCGTATGTGTACTACCTTCAATGTTACTAATGAATCTTTTTTAGGCGGGTCCTGGTGAGAAATTGGTTGAAGAGGAATGCGCTGATATTATCAAGCTTACCAAGTTTGTTGGAAACTAGGCTTTGTATTTATAATAAATGGGTTTGTACCATCACATCTTGTAGTGATTATCAAAAGTGGGATAGAAATGAGTTATGCACCATGATAAGAGTTCTTTTAATTTGTAGGAATAGCTATTTATTTGCTTTAGTGATTAAAAACCACCAAACACGAATGTGTTTGTAGAGATTTTGAGTAAACCTTGTTTGGATGCCTAAATATGCTACATTTCATGTTTTTCGTGCTATTTTTGCAGCTGTCTTTAGAAGTGGTTAACTTGCCAGTGTTTGTTATTTTATTTACGTTGTAAATGTTCAATATGAACTTCACAAGATGTAGACATTGAGTATGCTAGTATATATTAATTGAAATACGCTTGGCTCAAAATGCTAATTTTGTGCGTTATTGACCCCCTATAAACCTCTAATTTATATCGATCGATTCCCCAAAGGTCAGAGTAATATACTAATACAATTTTGTAGCATTTAGAGATATTTTATTTTTCTGTTAAAATCTGCAAATTTTCATGAGGGAGTATAAGGAAAAATTGGGGATTTTTACACAATGTGGTTTTTAAGCTAAAAAACGAAACTTTTTACTATTGTTTGTGCGGACAAAATTAAGCACCAAAGTGTCCTTCTTCATTTTGTTGTTCAGGTCTTTTAGTTTACATTACCAGTTTTTGATATATTTACGAAAAACTGTTTTTCAGTTTTTTAACTTTTACGAACAATTTTATCAGGTGTTTTTTTAGAAAAGAAATAGAATATTATAGATGATATTAATTAACATGTATTCTTATTAATTGGCTATGCGTGGTTAGTATATGTTTTGGATTGATAAAATACTTTAAAAGTGGAAAACGCTCGTTTGTATTAAACCGAATGTTTGAATCATCCAATACTACGAAACAAATTTCAACCCCCGTAAACCAAAAATCGCACCGCATCAAAAAATGCGAAGATGCAGTATACCAAAAAAATGTACATGTGAAATACACAGACTTGCACATCTCACTTCGCAAGACTTGAGGATACGATTACAATAGCTCGTATTTGGCTTATTTCGATTGCTCAGTGAGCATATGACGCTTTGCTCAACTATAAAATCTAAAATCAGTAAATCCGATGGCAATAATTTGGATTATCTGATGTACCGGAAGACTTTACTGCCTGGTAATTTGCAAACAGTAACTGAATTGGCAAACAAAGCAATAGCTAAACAAACGAGAGAGCAAACTACGCTTAACTTGTGTACTGTATAGAGCAGTTTACACTGATGCTGCACCAGCTAGAAAATGCCTAATTCTATGACC
>MU619250.1:34691-44874 GCA_025201805.1 Parasitella parasitica
TTGCGTTCCTTCCCAAACTGATTTTTTCTTACTTTTTGTTCAGATAATTATCATGACAACATCAGACATAAAAACAACTTGTAACAAGTGCAATACATCGGTTGGAGGGTCACTCAAACACCATGAAAAGAATTATCATACATCTTCTATTTCAGTGAGATACATGGAAAGCGAAGGTTTTGTTCTTTTTAATATTTCCTGTTTTGTTCGTTAACATGTGCGAATTTCTTTCTGCCAGATTCAGAACAACCAACCATCCTTCTTTTGGAACGCAATGAGAAGACGGACCAATTTGAATGCCCCTTTTGCAAGAAGACATGGGCTACATGTTCAAGCACTCGCAGCCATTTTTATCGACATGCTGGTAAATGCTGTGATTCTTCGGGTAGGAACGAATATAACTACCGAGTCTTTTCTGCTCACCATTATTATATCAAACACAGCTAATTCATCTGGTGATGAAGAAAGTGACATTGAGGACACAACCATTGCCACCATCGAAATGGAGGCCACAGAACTCATCACTGTGTTTCCTGAATCTATTGACAGCCCTCGAAGAAGCTTTGATGAATCAATTTTACGTGCTTTAAGACAATCAGGCGGTTCTATCTGTGAGAGAAACAAAGCCCTGTGGATTGCAGATACATTGAAATTACAACCATTTGCATTGCTGGACGACAATCAAGTGGAAGAAATAGCTCTAACCCACTACGACAATCATATGCCTTTGATGACCAAGAGTCAGGATCACACTTTTCGCGTCAAACATGTCACAGCTGGCAAGAAACGTGCATGGGATGATAGTCTTATATCGACAAATGCAAATTCAACAACGAATATCGAAGCAAGTCTCATGTCAATCCAACATTACGGACCTTACGCCCAACAATTATCCACACGATGCTACAAGCAGTTAGATATCAATTCATGTCAATTATTGAACGACGACTGGACGTTTTTGCCTCAACTACGATATGCCTGCGCCCAATTGCTTGCCGGTGCGATTATTATGAACAAAAACAATGAGGCTGTACTTGTCAACACCGTGGAGATTTATGGACGCCAGCGTTCCCTCGATGTTCATCGAGAAAACTTTGTGAACAAAAAAGGAAAATCAGCATCCTCATCTTTACCACCTGTCACCACCAAATACCACCACACATGGGCAACAATTATGGCTGACAATGAAGGCGATAAGTTAGTTGTGTGAACCAAGACATTGAACGCATTAATCACATCAAGTCTCCGAATCGATTCCATTCATGAAGCAAGTGTTGGGGGGATCATCTCGCATTTTGAATTGGACGAAAGTGCAGCATTGACAGCGTCAATTTTCTTGGACAGCGATTCGATCAAAAAAGCCAGCAGTTTGGCAAGCAATCGAAATGCAAACAAGATTGATCGGTTTGATCTGCGATACCAACTTCGACAATTACGATCAAAATTCCAATACCCTTCAACGTACCTCTTTTGTCGCGCGTCGAGCATCTTTGCAAATGACGTGCGGTCACAACCATATAGCATTTTCACCTTATGTGAAGGACCCGACACAGGACGTGAATCAGCAGCGAAAATAGCCTCGAAACTTTTTCTCAACATTGCGGAAACTGTCCAATCTAACACTCATCCAACGTTGCCAAAAACTCTTGTAAATTCTTTATGGACGAAGTGCCAAGATGGTCAAGTGAAATCTATACTGCAACAAATTGTTGAACTATACCACGATGAAAACGTTATGGATATCTTGGAAAACCATTTCCTCAACGAAAAATTGAAGTCTTTAGCCAACTTGATGTCAACAAGCCTCGTTTTAGCAAACAAATCAGTGGCAGAAAATGTCAAGTCTCGTGTCCAAAATGGTTATTAGTGCGCTCTTGTACCAATCTCAAATTTTTTCATCATTTCAACCTTTGAATAAAAATTATCCTTCTTTTCAACATTAAGTGCTGCGTCTATCTTTTTACTTTTAAAACATTTTGTCATCATCATTCACTTGAGCTAAAAAAAAAAAAAATAGTGTGAAGGAACGCAATTGGAACGCAGCTGGAACGCAGTTGGAACGCAAGCCAAAAAAAACAGTGTGGAGGAACACAGTTGGAACGCAGCTGGAACGCAGTTGGAACGCAGTTTGGAACGCAAGCCAAAAAAAACAGTGTGGAGGAACACAGTTGGAACGCAGCTGGAACGCAGTTGGAACGCAGTTTGGAACGCAAGCCAAAAAAACTAACCACCTTCACATTGACAGCCCATTAAAAATTCATTCAAGTTCGATAGAAATTTCTCGCAAATGTTGATAGTGCCAATTTCTTTTCTTTTAAATCTAAAAATTGGCAACCAAATAAATGTTCAAGAAGATTCCAGCATAATAACATTTCCCATTTTGTTCTTCAGGTCTAATTAGCAATTTCCACAAATTGTGGTTTTTAAGCTGAAAAACAAAACTTTTTACTACACAAAATTAAGCACCAAAGTGTCTCTCTTTGTTTGGTTGTTCAAGTCTTTTAGTTAACATATTCATGAAAAACAGTTTTCTAGTTTTTCAACTTTTTTGGACAATTTTACAAGGTGTTTTTTTAGATCAAAAATATAATCCAATAGATGGTATTAATTAGCATGCTTTAATTAATTGACTAAACATTGTTGGCAAATGTTTTGGATTGATATAATACTTCAAAAGCGGAAAATGTTCGTTTGTTTTAAACCAAACCAAAAAAATATACATGTGAAATACACAGACTTGCACACGGTATCTCGTACTTGGCTTATTTCGATTGCTCAATGAGCAAATGACGCTCTCTTAAACTATAAAAGTTGAAATCAGTAAATCCGATGGCAAAAATTTGGATTATCTGATGAAGCAGAAGACTTTGCTGCCTGGTAATTTGTAAACAGCAACTGAATTGGCGAGCAAAGCAATAGCTCAACAAACGAGAGAGCAAACTACGCTTAACTTGTGTACTGTATAGAGCAGTTTACACTGATGCTGCACCAGCTAGAAAATGCCTAATTCTATGACCTTTTTTTTTTGTCTACTCTGTGCAAATGTCTTTACTATCATCAGCATGGTTATTCTCTCATCAAATATCTAATCGGTTAAAAACTTTTGAAAGACGAGTACATTCAACTGTAGATTTTAAAGTGTACTTATTATTACAATTTTGGTTTTCATGCAACGAAAATCACCGGTCTTATAGTAGTAATATTGCTTCTCAGATCACAAATTTGAAGTGGGCTAGAGCCTTTGGAAGATGCAACGCTCTACAGAAATGAAAAGATTGCAATGCGTAGTAATATCACAAGCTGCATCAAAAAATTCCTCGATTTATAAAGAGGAATATGATCTCATTACGAGTTTAATAGCATTTATTTTACTACAACATTTAAAAAAACACACACACACCATCCAGAATTAACAATATGTTTGATGTTGGGTTGCACGTGGTCTGATCGTTCTTAATGCAACTGAACGAACACATAAAAATTGTTTGCATTGTATCTACAAAAATTAACTTGAATATTCAAGTAAACAAGGTGTCTGATTGGCTGTAAAACTATAGATACTCTGTATAATGCGTATTGTACCACTGCATACAAACATCCTTGAATAGTGTAACGTTTTACAGCTCTTTTTTTTGGTTATTGGCATCAAGTTTTATCGATTTGCTTATGAAACCGGTACATCAAAAGTCCGTTATAACTGATCATTGATGAATTATCATCTGTGAAGATTAGTATTTTTCAAACTGTTTTGTGGAAACCTTTTATTATATTTGAGACGGTCGACGTGCATGCAGGGTTGCCGTTGCTGTCAGCCTACATTTATGCATTATTTCAATATGTATACATCCCTCAGATCTACGGATGCTAAAAAAGTACAGCCATATAACTTGGAAAATAAACAGCAGAATCCAAAGCACAGACTTCCAAGAAGCTTCATATAAGCCATACAAGGAAAAAAGTAAAAAGTGTGTAATGTGCTAAGGTATTATTTTTTCAAAGGTGAACAGCTATTTTTTATTTAATAAGATTGGGAATAACGTGGGAATTTAATCCTTAATTCTGTATTGCAAATGTCGAATATCAGCCACAAGGAACAAACCAAATCTTGATACATAATTCTACAAAAAAGAACTATTTGCAGCACAAACATTCGTTGTTTATTCGAGCAAACAGAATACTAGGTCATATAACAACTTTTCGATGGAAATAAATAGATGCATCGATCCTTTACATTGTCCTCCTCTCCAGTCAAACGATATTTGTGTTAAGATTCCGAATATCCAATGTAACCCTATATCTGCGGGGCATGTGACATCATTGGTGGATTGATATGGTAGTTGAGGGAGGGTATATTTGATGGCATACAACAGTTGGTATTATTGCTATATCCATTACTCAACCCATTTATGATTGGGGAGCATTGCACCTGGTGACTGCAGCCAGAAAAAAAAAGGTATATAAGCAAACAGATCTTGTCCATAGCTTTGTCTTTTTTTTTTTTCTTTACCATCAACACTTCTCTCCACGACAAGATATCAACGATTAAAATGGCTGCTTACGAATCTCTTGAATTTGAACAATTAAAGACCTCTTCTTTGGGTCAATGTATCGGTATGGATTTGAAAATGCATATCGCTTAAATGATATGCAAGCGACATCTAACACCTTTCACTCTCATAGATCTTGCTTCTTCTGCTCTTGGATCCACCATTGTTGCTGTCACTGATGAGTTCTTTGCTCCTGCCACCAACATGATCAACCCTGCTCCCCCAATTCACGCTCCCGGTCGTTTCGTCGGTAAGTAGCATTTGCTTGTTTCTTTCGGGATCAAAAATCTGATAAATCACACCATTACTGTAGACACTGGTGCCTGGATGGACGGTTGGGAGACCAAGCGTCATAACCCCAACTATGATTGGTATGTATTATATAGAAAGAATGAAAGAAACAAAAAGGCAGAGAAAAGCACACAAAAGAGAACTCGGGAACTGACTATTTCTGAAAACACAGGGCCATCATCAAGCTCGGTTTCTCTGGCTCTTTCAAGGGTTTTGATATCGATACTCACTACTTCACCGGTAACCAAGCTCCTTTCGCTTCCGTCGATGCCGCTGTTGTTCCTGTCGGTGCTGATGCTCAATCCGCTGAAATCAAGTGGACCGAAATCTTGCCCAAGGTTGCCTTGCCTCCTACCCAGCACAATGTCTTTGCATTGAAGGAAGAGACCGCTGTCTACACCCATCTCCGCGTTAACAACATTCCTGATGGTGGTATTGCTCGTTTCCGTGCTTACGGTAATGTCTCCCCTGTCTGGCCTCAAGACAAATCGTAAGTTTTGCATTTATTTGTGATAAGTAAAATAGATAAGCTGATAAGAAGTTTTTTCGTAGCGCTATCGTCGATCTCGCTTTCTGCGGTAACGGTGCTCGTGCTGTTGAGGTTTCTAACCAACATTACACTCCCGGTTCCAACATCTTGTTGCCTGGCCGTGGCCAAAACATGGGTGACGGTTGGGAAACCAAGCGTTCTCGCACTCCTGGACACACTGACCACGTCCTCATCCGCCTCGGTGATAGAGGTCATATCTTAAAAGCTGTTGTTGACACCTCCAACTACTGCGGTAACTACCCCCACAAGATCATCTTGCAAGCTACTTCCTCTACCAAGGAAGTTCCTGAGGCTGATGCTGAATGGACCACTTTGATTGAACCCGCCACCACTGGTCCTCATGATCTCTTCTACTTTGATCTCCCCCACACCGATAAGGTCTTTTCTCATGCCAAGATTGTCATTGTTCCCGATGGTGGTCTCAAGCGTCTCCGTCTTTACGGTGTTCGTGAGGGCGCTACTCTCCCTGCTCTCCCCATTGATATCGGAAATGCTGCTGCCCAGTAAATTAACTAGCAGGAGGAAAAATAAGTGGAATTGTTCATGTTGGGAGTTGGTTTTCTAGAATTAAGATCCTTCTAATACTCGAAATTTTCATTCTTATTTGTTTAAATCACATTCAACTACTACATACCTTTTTGAAAAAACTGTAGATATAAAAATAAAACAATACACTGTACCATTACTGCCATTAAACAAAATTACAGACTTTGTCATGACCGCTTTAACTCTTAAACGAACTATAGAATAGATGTCTAATTTAGCACGATGAAATTGTTAGCACGATGAAATTGGCGAACACCGAGGCTTTTGATGACTAGATCGTTACAGACAGAATCAAACGCGAGTTTATATTTCTAGAATAGGTTCTTGCGATATGGATTGATGGTTCAACACACATCAAATAATCTTGGGCGATGCAGAAACTCTCAACTGGCGCAGAACTTTTATTACTGACACGCTAGGATTTAGAATACGATGTTTTCCTAATCAGTACTGTGTAATAGGAGAAGCCGTCTTCAGATATTGCTGTCAAATTTTGAGTAAAAAAAAGGTGTAATAATCACACAGTCTCCATCGTATACGTTTAATGTACATTGATACAGTCTTTTGCTTCCAATATGCAGACAATTAGACGCAGAACTTCAATCTGAGATTGTTTGTCACTTCTCTACTTTTCTCAGAGTGTGCTTCTTTTCTTTTCTTTTTTTTGTAATAAAAAAAGAAGCAAACCGATATACAGCCATGGTAGAGCTTGATCCACAAATCTTCTTTACAGAATCTCGAAATATATTAGATGATCATGTGAGTCTTAGTTTATAAGGCTAGTATCGTAATTTTCTAAAGCAATACAAAACATATAGCATGATAGAAGAGAAAGAATTATCAAAGTATCAAGGTTAGACATATGATTACAGCCAGAGACTTTCTGCTTTCTGAATATCAGCATTGTAGGGATATTACAGCACTCAGCAAAAAGATGATATTCGCATTGCATAGGTACATACAGACACGCCCTTTTACATGGCGATAATTGATATAGTAGTATTTATATCCTTATATGAATACGATTAGAGCAGTTCAAGCAAACAATAGCAACCCAAATTATAAGGAAGCTGACAACCGTCAAGAAGAAATTATTGCATTGTTCAAGAAACTAGCTATTGATATACAAGGGTTGCATTATCACAGGTAATTCTCTTTATGTTAAAGACTTGTACATTAACATTTGATTAAATTCTAGATATGCAAGAAGCTTTTCAGGCGGATTTGAGGAGTTTGTAGGGCAATTGAATGATAAAAAAAAAATACCAGGACCATTACTTACTTTATCATGTACATGTAGATTGAAGCTATCGCATTCTATCATTTTTTGCTTCATAAAACTGTCATTACAAAAGACCAAGTGGATGCATGTTTCAAAGATGCACAAGGTCAAATGGTAACGCACATACGCCGTTTAGAAATATTACACCAGCCAATTTACAACTTGCACTAATTTAGTGGATTCCTGTCAAAGTAGAGGATTATGTAAAGGAGTATATGAATAGGTATATTTCAATACATTATAGACTAACTTGAAACTTGCTAGATTTTAGGTTTAGCCGATTTCACTGGTGAATTAATGCGGCATGCAATTCATGTAGTTTCTACAGGAAAATACGATCAGGCGATGGTTATTTGTAAGCTTTTAAGAAAGATTGATCTAGGTTGGTGAAGAATCATTAAAATAAAATTCGATCGAACAATTAAGACCATGATAGATTTTGATCTGATTGCAACATCTTACTTGCCCCTGTTATCCAAAAAACTGGGGGCCTTGAAAGGAAGCATCAAAAAAGTTGAGCAAGGTAAACCCTCAGCCTGTGCCTGCATAGTGGATCATAAAGCTAATACAAATCATAGCCTGTTACACTTTTCAGATAAGAGGAAGTGAATACCCAGAAGAAATGTATTTGACAATCATCAAAAACCATCAGGATAATTATGAGCATGAACAGATTTCTTGAGTAAACACAAAATGTATTTGAAATAATAGCAATAAAATATACACAAAAACTAGAAAGAGAAATCCTTCCACATATGACGAATAAATAGGTGCACTTTCTAATGAAATTTCTCAAGGGCTTCAGCTTCAGCCTCAATGGCAGGAGGAGCAGCCTTCCCTTCCATTTGATATCCAGCTGCATCTTGGTCAGCCATTCTCTTGAGACGAGCCTCTTCGTCAATAACATCGTAATGTCTAAATACAATATAGTAGATGATACCTGTAACAAATGCTCCTACGGCTACGCCAGCATAGACATACGTCATGTAGGGATCGTGTGCTGATGGTGAAATAGCCAGAGAGATCAAAGCAGCAACACAGTTTGGCCACAACGAAAGAGCAGAAACCAGGGATTTCATCGACTTTGGAGCATGCGTGTAGGCGTATTCCATGGAGGTGATAGACGCAAAGATTTCAGAGAAAGCAATGAGGATGTAACAAGGAATTTGCAGAAAGACGCTGACATTCGATTGCTTACCGAGCGATGAAATGAACAGGTCATCTATGTAGATATAATGCTGAAGAACAGAAGCATAGACCATGGCAAAAGACCCGAGGAAGAAGCCAACAGTAATACGCTTTTGGCTAGCAAAATTGATTTTGTACTTGCGCAATAGAGGGTAGAGGATGCCATCAGTGATAGGAATGAAAATAATGAGAGCAATAGGGTCAAAGTTGTTCATAATATCGTTGGGAAGGCCGGCAGGCTTGCTCATGACACCCGCTTGAGACAACAGGTTGTTTGACAGCTGGTTGTAAGAGACCCAGTAGATGCTAAGAGGGATAAAGATCTTACATGCCATAATCGCTTGCTTCAATTCATCGACAAAGGTATCATCCCATTTGACTTTCTCGCTAGTTTCCGCAGACCATTCACTGACGGCGGGGATATCCGAACCTCGCTTGGCAAAATCCATGACATCTTTTGATCTCTTACGAGCTTCCTTGTTTTCTGGTAACTTGGCCTGGGCCAACGCAAATTTGATCACTTTCCAAGCCTTGAGGATAACAGAATCAGTAGCAGTGGGCTTGTAATAGAGCTTTGAGCCAGCAATAAAGACAAGAATGGCTACAGCAAACATGCATGTAGGCAATAAAAAGGCCGCATAGAAACCAACATTCAGTTCCAAAAGGGGGCAAATAACACCACCCAAAAGCGAACCCACATTAATAGCCCAATAAAACCTAAATGTAGCAAAAATCCGTTAGATTATCAAAATGAAACGGAGACTTTGCCATCGGTTGCAACTTTTACCAGTTGTACAAATGTTGGATACTCAGATCATAATCCACCATGACATGTTCGCCAGATTTAAGTTCCTTGACGTAATTCTCAGTCTTCCTGTATTGGTCTGCACAAAGAGGGGAAACAATGCCCTTGATACCCCCGGTACCAACTATACAAGAAAGAATCAGTGAAACCTTAATTTGAATATTCATGCTTTACGTTACAGCCAATAACCACAAGAGCGACGACGTAACCTGGGAAACCAGCTCCGTTTGCTAAAGCGGAGGGAATGGAAGTTGTTGTGAGAATTAACCAGCCGACCATGTAAATAATCGAAAATATAATAATTGTCCAATAACGGCCAATATAACCATCTAAGTAGGTCCACGGAAAAAAGTTTGTTTAGTTGACATGTATAATAGCGATTTATTTTTTCTTACCAGCAATAATAGCACCCAACATTGGTGTAAAATAACAGAAAAAGGTAAAAAAGTTTTGCAATGCAGTAGCTGTAGATTGGCCGCGATTCAATTCACCAGCGGGATCATCCGTAGGGCCATTCTGATTGCAAAATTGAGGAAAAGCACCATGATTTTCATACTGTCACCTAAAGCTTACCTGAACATAATTCTGGAAAGGAGTGGACCCACCATAGTATGCAAATCTACAAACAGTATGAAATGATCGTGAGAAATATATCCTACCTGTTATAGAAAAAAAGCCAAGAAAAGAAATTTGTAGAACAGTAAATATTTTACCTTTCACTGTACGCAGATGGAATGTTAGCCATTATTGATGTAAAAAAAAAAAGGAAAAGTGCTTACCAGAATTCATTGACCAGAATAAAGCAGGCGGCAAGAGGAATGCCCTCTGCTACTCGACGCAAATTGACAGCGTCTTGATGGGCATTTAATGCCCCAACATGCTCGTACTCCACTTCCGTAGTGACATCAAAGTTCGCTTCAAACTTTTTATCGTCTTCCTTTAAAACTGACATTCTACTCTTTTTTTTTTTTTTT
>MU619250.1:45479-85299 GCA_025201805.1 Parasitella parasitica
AAAAAAAAAAAAAAAAAAAGAGCCCCCTATAATAAGGGCAAACACAAATGTGTGAAATTAGCCTGCCAACATTGCTTGTTTCTCCCTAGCCGGCTTGGCAGCTAATTGAATTGGGAATTAGGATTCTACGGAGCTATATTAATCATTCAAGGGCCTTACCTTGCTTATCCTCTCTGATAGAGGAAGGTATATGAGTTGGGACGTCTGGTATTTGATCAGGAAGAGTCTGTGGTAGCTCAACATCAGGAACTTTGGGTAATGCTGATTTAATCTGCATTTAAGGACGTATTAGTTTGATTTGCTGTACGTCTCGGTCTGTAAAATATACCTCTTGCTCGCGGAGATCATCTAGTTCCTTCGAAATCTCTTCTTCATCTTCAGAGCTTATTAATCCATGCAGCATTTCATCGATTTCCTATCAAACCGCTTTAGCATAAACACGGTGCCAAAAGAGCCCTTTTTTTTTTTCCTTTACTTTCTGATAGGCAATTGCATCAGCTGTGTCATCCATTAATTTCTCGACAGCTTCTAATGATGTCTCCTTGTGGATCTCCTTTAATACATCGTTGCCACACTTCAATCCCTCCAAAACTTGCTTTTCAACAAGCGCAAACTCAATAGAATTCGTCTAGACGGCATAATTAGTAGTGCAGATAGTTTGCAACCTGCCTACACTTACTAATTCTTCTAGATTCATTAGTTGTTGATAGGTTTTGTCAAGTAACTGGATTTGATATTTCTTTTTTTTCAATGCTAAAAGTGCCTTTTGTTTGTTTCCTTGCTGTATTGCTAGTTTGGCTGCCTCAACCTCTCTGTCAATAACTACGTTAAGCTAATTGACACTGAATGAGCTGTCTGTTTTGTTATTTCATTAAAGGATTTCACCTTTTTCTGATATCTTTTGAGCTTATCTCTTTGGACTTTCAAATCCAACACTGCTCTATCTTGCGAAGTAACTCTGTTCTTTGACGCGCCAGCTCCCATATTGTTAAATAGATAAAATGAAAAGGAAGAATACATGTTTCCTATAAGGTCACATTATATCTATACTTGGAGAGAATTAACTCATAACCAATCATAAAACTGAATACTGCCGAAGATTATCGATGCTTTGAGGGATTGTTTTCATCTTAATTACACATACCAAGTGAAGGTATTGAGCGATATTCATTCTTCAAAAAGCTGAACATGCCTTTGGATTTTCTTTTTCCATAAAAAAATTAATCAGAACATACAAATAATCCAAGATTAAACCATGACACAGAAGCATGAAAGCTTGGCTGTTTTACTGTATGCCCAATTTTAAATCTGATACTGTTTATTAAAAGAAATTAAGCAGTGTCTACCAAAGCAAAGCGAGAAGCACTGCGGTCAAATAGACTCGATTTCAGGTCAAGGTCTTGTAAATAAGGGTGTTGAGGCGCAACCTCTTTCAATTGACTATGCAGAGAATATTAATATTGCAGCGAACAAAATCACGTTATTACATACCTGACATAACGATTGACAATTTCTTGGGATTTAGCAGTTAAAGTGGCACATGCAATCATGTTGATTAGTGTGTCTGGATTATCAGAATCCTATACAGCACATATTACATCTCAAAGTAAAGCCAAATCTCTCTTTGGAATACTCACCTTGTTTTGAGCCTCCAACAACAAACTCTCGGCTTCAGGATATCTGCCTAAAGTGAGGTTGGCAGCAGCCTGTCCATTCAAAACCTTTACTGTTTGAGCTGTCTTCGATTGTCCAAACTCTTCGTAAATGTAAAAAGCTTCTTGATATTTCTCTCCACCCTATCGTTATTGTCAATAATCGCCACATACTTTATCTCCATTTAAAAGCTATACCACGCGAAGATCAACCCAGGCTTCCATCATTTGCAATAACAAGGCATCCTCAGCCCAAGTTTTAACACTCGCAACTTCGTTTCTCGCTAAATCTAAGCGGTCCAGTTGTAGGTATATCTGTACAGCCAAAGCAGAGCTAAATCCTCCCAAAAGCTATCAGTCTCATACTTGTACAATATCAGCCAGAAATTACCATTCTATTTTCTTTTTACGAGAATGAAGAGTTCTCAAAGCATCCTCAAAGCGTCCAGCCTGCACCAAGATAGTAGCAAGTGTCACTTGAATGACAGAGTTGATACGGTTGGCACCTTCTTCGAGCAGATTGTTTGCTTTTACAACATAGTCCTCAGTATTGGTGGTGTTATTCTTTTGCTTGTCTGCTAAAAATTCAGCCAGCAGCTTGATGGCCTTTAAAGAAGGCTCATCATTTTCACCAATGTCGTTTACAACCAGGTTGTATTTGCCTTGGGCGACATAGGAACGGTACAAGAACGTTTGAGCTTCCAACTTGGCTTCAGTTGAAAGGAGTTCGTTGCTGGAGCTAACTTCATTAATCACTATTTGGTAGTTTCCAATAGTGAAAATTTCACGGAGGCCAAATAAAACTGACTCTTCATCCATAGTTGCTGTAATGTTCGTTGAAAAAAAGAGACAATGTGAATTTGCACCTGCAACGTGTCGAGTTCAGCTGGCGGGTTTCTTGCTGAGTTTTGATAGAACGAGCGACTCCTTCATAGTCGCTCATAGTACCACTTCATAAAACGGCACAAGTTGATACAATAAAACAGACAAAATGATCTCTCTGGATTACATGTATATTAGTAAAAATTGGTCTTTAATCCCTTGTAATCCAAGTGGAAGTACAGAATCAAGTGGAATCGAAGTGGAATTGCTATCACATGTGGAATCAAACAATTTACAAAAACACATAACTATCAAGTTATGATTTACATGTATGATCAAAACACTTTTCGGTATTTCAGGCTACGAATGTAATACTGTGTCTTGAAGTTTATCAGAACACACCAACGATATCTTTTTAAGATGATTGTGATTTTTTTTAAGCTGTAACCTCTATTTTCAAGCGCTGCAATGTAGCATGACAATGTAACATTTTTAAATGCTATCATGTAAGCTAGTACGTTGTCTTTAAGCGTGCCGATTTAGAACAATTTTGTTACAATTAAGCATAGTACTGTAGCTTTGAAATATAGGTATGTTTAAACTTATGTAGTCAATTACAAAACCGTTAAGCGGCTTCTTTTTTTTTTTTTTTTTTTTTTCCATTCTAAGCATGGCGATGCAGTCTTTTTTAAGCACCAAATGTAAGATAATGCTGAGCCAATGTATTGGTCTATTTAGGCGTATTGATGTACTTGGGTTCGAAGGAATAACAGAGTGAAATCTTCATCATAGCATTCTTGAAAGCAAGTCGGTTAAACGTTCTAGCCTTCTCCACTATGCCATTGTATCAATAAAAATGCGCCCAAGAAAGAGAGAAAAAGTATCCCTTTCTCTTTCTTTCTTCTCATTGTTTTTTCTTTCAATATCATTTGTATTGGCACCAGCATTAGATGTGGCTGCACTCAAATATTTTCCATAAAGCAGCACTCACCCAAGATACTTGCTTTTCTAGCGCATGCATCGAAACAACAGCAAGTTTATTAAATCTATGAACATAATTGTTGACCCTTGCTCTGATTTTTACCAATATATGTGTAATCCAGAGAGACAATTATGTCTGTCTATTGTATTGAGTTGTGCCGTTTATCAGACGGTATTAGATCAAACAAGTCAATGGAACAGTTGCAAAATGAGATTTGCAGCATTTTTTATCGCTATTGCGTAAAGGGAGAGTTGCATGTCTCATGTTTATTCAAGTACGGTAGTATTCATGTGTAATAAGGAGTTTTCATGTGACAAGATTGGTTGCTATTGCGACATTTTTATACATGTTGTATATATTCGGCCTCCAAACTCCAAATATAATAGCATTTCTGTATATTATAGGAAAATAAGGATTAAAAATAGCATGCATTGGAGGTCACTTGAGACGACAAACATTTGTATAGTCAATCTACTTCCGTTACATATCAACCTTTCATCTCTTTCTTCCCTCTATCTTTTCAAATGAAGCTTCTTTACTTTATTCTGATTGCTCTTATTTGCGCTCTTGTTCATGCTCAAGATGGCGACAGTTTCCAAATTGATTTTTACGAATCTCCCAATTACAAGAAACATAACGGTGTAATATCTGGCTCTGTTAAACCTGGCGAGGGCGCCGGTACTCCTAGAGGTAACATCACTGTTGCTTCCTTCAAATCGCCTTCCTGGTTGCAAGTAACACTCTTTGAAGGCCCTCGCTGGAGCGGCAAGTCCTATGTCTATAAAGGTCCTCAAAAGAAGATTTCTCCTCCTGTTGCGCTCCGTAGTGTCAAGTGGAAGCATTTGTAATCACTTTATTTATGTCGCAATGTAGCAATTCGCATTCCATCTCTTTCAAATAAATAAAACTTGTACGGTCTTTCGCTGCTGATGCGAGCCATTTGCTAGAAAAGCTGATCTACAATATTTATTAATAATCTGATAGCATGCATTTAAACTTTCTTTACGCCACAATGCATAACAGAGTCATATATTATAACCACAGGATGTCAAAGACATGTCGCAATGAGTATATTATCTGTACCAACTTGTTCAGATCTAATGAAAGACTGAAAAGGACAAAATATTTTTATACATCCTTTTCCTGTGCACTGCTTATAATGTAAGTCCGTGATACCTTTCGATTTCTTATAATAGCACCACAACAAATATCAACTATTTTCAGTCGCAATAGCCTACCTTGCTTTTCCCATGTTCTAGACTAGGCCAATTTTGTGATGATGTACACTGAAAATTATGTAATTTCAATTACTACATAGCATTGAGTTTGCTCAGAGAGCCATCATGTATATAGACCGACACATAGCACACAAGAATAACATTGTCCCAAATATATAGCTGCTGATATAACCATAGCTTTATACATTACATGTAGTGCTAATATTCAAGTATACCATTTTTTTTTTTCGAAAACCATGTAGCTTTTGAAGAAATGTTAAAATAGCGAAGAGGTAGTGTTACGCTGAAAATGGTGTCTCCATTGGTTTATATCTTACAGAGATTATACCAGATATTGCAGATTATGCCTTCAAGCAGGAAGGCAAAAGGTAATGAATGAAATTCTACAATTGCAGCGATTCCAAGTTGCGCGTGAAGCTTTTGCTTCACTCCTCAATAGAAAATAGCTTTACAGGTTAATAATCAAATCTTTGTAGAGTGTTTCCCGATATGCGCACTACTAAGTATTTCCATCGAGCGATAAATTTTCTATTGAAAACAGTACAAGCCTAGGAAAGCAACTTTTCATAAACCAACCAATTTTTAATCCCAAGAAGCTTTTTAGTACTTTGATTTTTGAGTCAGCCAAATCAAGGTCATCCATAACACCAGTTGTTTGCTCGAAAATCAGTATTTTTTGATGAAGCAAAATTATTTGACAACGTATGAGCCTGTGAAGTAGTCCATGTATGGTAGTTTCTTTATTCAATTGGCAAGAAGATACTAGGTATCATCAGTAGATTATCCAAAACGTGCATAACTTGATACGTTGGGGAAATCGGGGAATAGTAGTCAGGTTCGTTTTTCTTTCAAGAAATGTCAAGATGTATCGTTGTTTTAGATCATCCCAAATCCGCAACGCCGAAAATTGAGCGTTAGATACGGGTCCCCACACAGGGCAAAAATATAATTAATGGTGTAGATTAGGTGGTAATTATTTCAACAACTAAAACAAAAATGACTTTGAAGGCTATATTTCACAACTAGTACCATTTCAACACTTTGAAGTTACCTACTGAGAAAAAATCATACAGCGATTTTATTGAATTTTAGCTTTATTTACTCGATATTTTGTATGTGCGTAACACTTGCGAGAGAAACCTGCTTGATCATACAGCAAAGAGTACTGGTATAAGTCTTTCGACTTTTTTTTTTTTTTTTTTTTTTTTTTTTACGTATAGAATTTTTTTTTTTTTTTTTTTTTTTTTTTTTATACAAGCTAGGCTACGCTCACATTCGAGTAACTACATGTTGTCATCTTGGAGCGGGTTATGTTTATAAAGTTTACGAACTGCAATTGTTCCCCCAATCCAATGTCGAACTCTTTTGATGCTTTCTGCTTTTACCTAAGGTTTGAAATGACAGAGTTGGTGCATAGCAAATATTAAACTGCATTGCTGATTCACATACAAACTCGTAATCCTTGTCGCTCATCATCATTTGATTTAGTAGGTCCTTTTGATGCAATTCTACATGTCCCTTGATAAGTCTTTTTATGTGCAATATCCTTTCCGCTTGATTTTCAGGCGGAACGCGAAGCTTGTACACTGTTTGGGAAGGATCACAGAAAGGACATTCCCATTGTTCGCCTTTCTTTGACGGATTGAATATTTTCACCTACATGTTCAGAAAAGAAAAATTAAGTCAAGAGCATTCTTTTCCAATTGTAAACCAGGAGGTTGCCTCTTCAATTGTGTTTTTTCTTGTAGTTTCTGTAATCAACTTTGAAAACATTTTTCTTTTCTTTTCTTTTCAATGTTTGTTGGCTTAAAAGAGAGAGAGAAAAGAAAGAAAAGTAAGGTCTGAGAAGAGGATATGCTCTTTTATTCTCTCTAGTATTTCTTTGGCAGGCCAATAGTCTGCAAAAAGATTAGTGCGCAAGGCATTACCTTTTTTTTTTCCTTCTTGCATTCATACTATTGAAAACTAATTTTTCAAATGATATTGCATTTTTACTCTGTTTATCGTCGCTGCCCTGACTGTACACTGCATTTACCGTAGATTTGTGATGGTCTTGATGCTGTAAATCAAGCAAACGAAAAAACTCTCAGATTCAAATTGAAACCAACAGTAAAAAACGATCATGTGCGAATTTCTGCCAAACTTGATTCAACAATGAATGACACAACAGTTGAATAGATATTTATTATACATATAACCTTCAATAACCTGCATTAGAAGGGACATAGAAGCCAGCATGTAAGTGGCCCATTGTACTTGATTTCAATGCGGTTAGCTGTCGAGTTATATTTGCTCATGCATTTGGTTCTTACTTTGACAAAAGAATATACACCTCTTCACTAGAGTTTAGCGACAGTTTGTTTGTAATGTTACGTTTGACTGATTTGCATGCTTCCTTTATGCTACGTATCGGTTGAAAAATGGGTGATTTGCTGGGTGCTTTGTTCTTGTTTTTACTGCCAGCAGTGAACATTTCAGAAGGGTAAATAGCAACCATTATGGGGTATTATGAATTAAAATGAGGATGTTGAATAAAGAAAGAAAGGCTTCATGTAAGATAATTGATCAGTTTTATATTCTGCATGAATAATATGCGAGACATGTTAGCTGTATTTGCAGTAATGATCAGGAGAGACACACAGAATAAGTCTCCCTTCGCATTCAGGACATTACAACAAGCCCAACCTCCTTGTCGTCTAATACTGAGTTTATTGTCTAAAAGTCTCTCAAGATCATGACTACAGAGTCCATTCTTGACTTGGCAACTTCCAGTCGTTCAATAATTTTGTCCATATTAGCAATCTCCTTCTTTTCACCATCACTAAGCAAATCTGGGTTCTCCAATACATCTCTCCTAAGGGTTTTATCAATGAGCCGTCTACGGATGCTGAGCTCATATTCTTTTCGTTGCTGAAGATTACAGATAGCACGGTACGCATCCACCAGCAATTCCTCATAGCATTTTTCTAGTGGCACATACCACAAATGGAAACATCTGCCAGGTGCACGGTCAGCAGATCTGGGAATCTCCTGAATCTCGACAAAACCCTTCGTCTTTAGCAGGGCCAGCTTTTCTCTCGTGTCTTTGGGGGGTAACATGGCTAATTTTTGGACTTGCGATTCGTCTAGTTTACCTCGCTCGATCAAAATTCTGAGAATACGGCATGTTGCAACACCATAACGCTCACGGATTAATCCTTCTACAACTCTTCTCTTCATCGTATTGCGTAGCTTGGCGAAATCAACTGCATATTGGCTTGCGCCTCGTTCGTCTTTGGATTTCACAAAGCCTGCAGTATCTGTCTTTAGTAAGATGATGTAGCCGCGCACTGTCTCCTGCAGACTGGGGCCCTTTTTAGGGTCAAGCAGGTCTTTGGGTAAACTGATGTCTCCCCTACTAGCAATATCAGTTTTGGAGACGAAATTTGCAATGTGAATGGGTGTTGCAGAAGCTAAGCAAAAAAAAAAAAAAAAGGGGGGGGGGCATTAATTTACGCCCATCTTATGTACACTGACACTTACGAGAATCCTCCTCTTTTAAAGAGTGTATTTTGTCTTTGCCATACTCTAAAAATGCCTTGACAATTTCACCGGCTGTGCGATTAATACGTTCAGTAGCAAAATCCACAATAGACTCATTTCTGAACACCAGGTTGAATTTGTCGTAGTTTATAGCAAAGAAGACTTTCTCGTCGACTTCTTCGTCGTTCAAATCATCAAGATCGTCGTTTCCTCCGTATTCATCAAGAGCCGCACGCTTGCGTTGATATTCAAGAGGATCTAGTGCCTTTCGTTTCATACCGACGGTTTCAATTGAGCTGTATTCGGCATCAATCTGAGCTTTAGCTGTGGTTTTCGCATGTTGAAGTTCTTTGGCTGTCATAATAGTGTATTTTTCCGTCTCTTTCTCGGTTGCTGCCAAATAACGATCCATTGCAGAGCGACTGTGCTCTGGCATTACTGCTCTAATATAGTGAGTTGAGACAAGCTGTGTAAACGTCTTTACATGTTTATCTGTTTCTAAATTCAAAATGCTCAATTGTTGGTTTTGAAAGTTTAGAAGTGCACTGTGTTTGAACTTACTTGATTCTTTGCCATTTTGAGTCAGCCATTTCTTGACTCCTGCCAATGTCATACGTCCATTAGTGAACAAAAGCTTACAAATTGACGAGGCCTAGTTACAAACATTAGCACAAAATCCTCTTTTTTTTTTTAGGAATCTGTTTCTAATAAAGCACCTCGTGTCCAAAGCGATCCTCGACATCTCGAAGAATAGAACCCATGCGCAAACGCATCATAATTCTTTCAGCATCGGTGGTATAAAAAGTAGGCTCATTTTTGCCGTCAAGAGACTCTGAAAAAAAAGTAATTCCATGTTGAATAAGCACTACCAGGCATTCTCGCACTTGTTTTGCTGGCAAACTTGTAAAACGGGCCAAGTCTGAAAGTGTCAAGCGACCTTTGAGAAGCATTTGACGGCCAACCTTCTACAATAATTGCGGCATTAGCATTGCATTGTCTCATCTGTCCATGTGTATCACATACTGCAACAAAAGGGCCGAAATCCTCTGCTAAAATTTCTTTACATAGACGAGATTCAGACGACATATAGAGTTGATGATCGTGATAAATGAACAAGTAAAGTTATTCTGTTAAAGAGTAATGCCTTTGATGTTTTGTGGGATCAAAAAAATTTGAGGCTTGGAAAGTCGCAAATGTGACCTTGTTATGTGCGGAAATGAAGGTCTTTGACATGAATAGACAATGCCTGAGGGTTACTAACCCTTCTAGTATTTTTGACAGATATACCTGTTGCCTGTTTCATTCAAGACGCGGATAAAATCAAATTTTCAACTAGATTTCCGTCATCGAAAAACACTATGACACCATTATGATGCCTACTTGAATTGTCAACATATCAAGATAGATGGTACATTGTGCCAAATAAGTACTACATATCACTCCTGTCAAGTCTGCTTTTTTTCTTTTTTATATTTATATATATATATATATATATTATGAATGTTTCCATTCAAAATTTGACATCTCGTTGCTACAGAGTTTCTAGTTTTGTCGAGTGTTGCATATTCGGTGGAGGATATGTTATTTCTTGCTGTCGTGCTACTTTGCACAACTCTTGAAAAAACCTATGTAATCACATTAATTAGGATACAGATGTAAATAGACATCTTACTTTAGTTTCTGAGGCCTTTGATACGCAGATACGATGCCGCTGGTACTGGGCATGACAAACATGACAGTCTCCCCCTCACCATCCCGCGAAAGCCATTTAACATTGTGTTCTTTAGGTTGAAGGCCCATTATGCTACATTTCTTGCCTGAATATATCTCAAAGATGCCTTTGCCGACAAAGCAAGCAACTCTAGGGCGAAGTGACTCAAATTTGTGATTTAGCACCGGGATTCCTTCTCTTTGCTCTGCGAGTGACAAGTCAGATTGTCTGCGGGTTGTTCTCGCTGTCAGATTTGTAAATCCCAGTCGGAACAGCGCTGGCATGTCTGCATCCTCTGAAAATGTCACCTTGCGATCTACTAAACCACTGTCAGACAAGCACGGCCAAAAATGATTAGTTGGTCCAGCGTAATGATGGCCTCTTGCAGCACTTGTTAGACCTGGGTTGATACCCACAAATAGCACACTCAAATCATCGGCCATGAGATCAGGTACGCCCTGTAGGCCTGGTTCAGTTTTGACCTCGGTTTTGATTGTTTTTGTTTCTTTTTTTTTAAAGTAAGGTGATATCTTTGATGTTTCACGCTTGATTTGTGTGTAGTGTATTTCCTTCATTGATTATATCTCTCACAATTGAAAGACAAAGGGATGAAATAGAATTACGACTACGGGTTTATTTAGTATTTTTGCAGGATTTCAGTCATGGTTTAACTGTCATGAAACAGTCCTCTACAGTTTGCAAATTTATAGTACAAATCAGAATCAAATGTTGAAGAATGTACATAAGTAATTTGATTAGAAAAGCGAGGGAGGCAAAAGGAGGGATATGATAAAAGAAAGAAAGAAAGAAAAAAAAAAGAAATTATAAGGATTGTGCGTACGTATATAAAATATGGGAAAGAGAGAAAAGAAAAAAAAAAAAAGAATTACGAATAAATGATACAGAGAAGCAGAGAAATGGGTACAAGAAGGGCTTTCTCACAAAGAAAAAGGCCAAAATTTGTTTAAAAAAAATCTAATAATTAGTTGTTCTTCTACGTTCAAATACCAGATCTCGGTCTTTCACTAGTGGAAGATTTTCCTTCCGGAGAAGGCTGTGGTATGTTGTTGGGCGTTACCACGTTTTTTTCATTTGGAGAGATGCTGCTCTGATCAATTTGCTGTTGTTTTCGTTGCAATTTGTCCTTCTTTTTCATGTCTTCCCAGACGCCAATATTTTCATTGATCTGATCTACAGTAAACTGCATGCCTAAATTAATTCAGTGAGTCTGAGCCGCTCTACATCGATAACGCAGCATGGATACGTACAAGGAGTTACACTGCTGACAGATTCAAAGAGCTTCATTGCAACAAACCGCTTGAACGTGAGTTGAAAGTCCTCCAATGGAATTTTTCCTCTTTCATTGATTGGTAAAACAGACATCCCTAGTTCTTTCTCGAGGTCGCCCTGTTCAAAGAATTCTTCTGCTAGTATTTGAGCCCATCTTTTGGCAGATTCAAACGGACGAGCCTATTCAAGAATGTTATTATCCGCCGCCGTTTTCTATTCGAATGCAGTTATACTTGCACAATTACTGATATCAGCACATTTGATTAAGGCTCCACAAATCAAAATCTTTTCTTTCTCACAAGTGGCCTTGTCGGTAAAATCAATCTTGTTTCGCTGCAGTCGCTGAGCTTGATCTTGAATTTTTGTAACATATTCGTCATGCATGCTCATGTCTGTAGCTAGTATACTGTTTACGACAATCTTACGAAACGCTACATCATTTGTGGATTAGTACCGCATTTTTCCTCACAAAAAGCATAAAAAGACCTACTAGCATATTCTGGGTTAGAGCAAAGATCTGTCAATTGACTGAAACAATGCTCTCTCAGTAAATGAAAAAAGGACATCGCATGGAAGCTCTCTAGAACAGACTTATCATTGTACAAGATAGCTAATGGCGCTGAAGTAGTAATCTAAAAATAAAATATAAATAAAAAAAAGACAACGTCTAGTTAGTACGGAAAATCTAACCAATCTCCAACAGTCAGTCATGGTACCATAAAGTTATTATTCACACCAGGATGTCCAACATCATGGCCAATACTAGCCATAAGCAATGCGAATATATCTAAAGGGTGAAATAAACCCTTGATTCCAGAGTGACCCTCAGGAAAAGAAACACTGGAGTCCATAGGTTCTAAAACGCCTAGTCTACACAAAAAATAGTAATTTGCTTGAAGTACGTCCACTGCGTGTCGAAAATTGTGGTAAGGATTTGTGCTGTGATAGGAATTGCAAATGTCAAAGATAAAGTGGTACAAATCACCTATGGATTTTTGATTTTAGTACGGGGTCAAGGCGTCCACGTGTTTTACGTTTTGTACGACTTACCACTGGGAACACGGAGCGCTTCAAGTTCATTAAAAGTCGAGAGAACCTGGCTCAATATCATATACACAACTTGAATAAGATCCTTGTTGTCCAAGTCCAGCGGGAGGAATTCCCAGCTGCATATCTGTACCTCGAGGTACTCTTTGCGATCACTACTCAAGCATTTCTGTAAGCCTACCTCCTTCATGATGTCTCTATGGCGATCTTACTTTAGCATGGATGTCATTGAAGATCTTCTGACGCTTGGCTTAGGGGTATAATAGTCCGCCACAAGTTTAGATAGCCTAAACGCACAAGTTAGCAATCCCTGATCCGTAGAAGCCGCAATAAGAGAACCTA
Source organism: Parasitella parasitica (assembly GCA_025201805.1). Taxonomy (NCBI): domain Eukaryota; kingdom Fungi; phylum Mucoromycota; class Mucoromycetes; order Mucorales; family Mucoraceae; genus Parasitella; species Parasitella parasitica. The sequence continues at coordinate 58,086 of MU619250.1, forward strand.
CCATTGCTCTTGACGGAACACACCCTTAAGACGTCCCTTAAACTTTGCCCAAATCTCTCCACATTGCGAGTCTGCCTCCATTGTGCACGCTCTTGATGTCTGACACCCAGTATCCATGGTTTTTTCGGCTTTATTAATGTGATATCGAGTGACATTCTATACAGCGTTTAGACGTTGTTTTGTAGCCTGGAAAACTGATAACGTACCAAGAATAAAGTTTTAATCACATCTTTGGATAACGGCTTGAGAAGAAAGTCTGCAGCTCCTTCATGTAGACATTTTACCATAAACGTTGGAGAATCTTGATAAGCGCAAACTACAAAGGAAAAAGACTGAGCAGGGCAATAGCGTTTTAATTTCTTCTTCTTTTACCTATTGGAACCACATTGCTTAAAAGACCTTGTCGCAAAAAATGAACGATTTGGATCAACAAATCCGGACATTCATCAGCAAATTTCATGTCGCAAGATTCAGCATCAATCAATAAAAGAGTTGATGTTGTTTCGTTTTGTTGCTGCTTCTTGAGTTCGGCAATGATGTCTGATTTTCTGGAATGAACGACAACTAGCAACAGAGCCATGTGAGACATCTGTCTAAAAAAGTAACCGACGCTGCATACTTACCATTCGAGAATACAGAGTAAAGCAAATCGAGCGTTGGAGTAAAATTTTCCTTGCAGTCATAATAAACAACGACCGAGCAGTTGTTTGGATTCAAACGCTTCATAATGTCACTATCTGCTGTTGATTATCTATACATTTCATCCAATATTCGTTTAATATCTTGGCATTTCTGTCTTGAAAAAACCCCTTTAATTGTTATTTACCTATAGAAGACACACAAACACTTGAAAATATATATGTACAAATAAAAGAAAGATTGGTTTTTTTCTCAAAGGAAAAAAAAAAAAAAAAGAGAGACACACACACACACAAAGTGAGAGACAGAGAAAGGAAATAGCGGGGCGCGATAATATAATCTCAAAATGATTGGCTTCTCAAAACTGTCAAGACATCCCACTTTTCTTGTCCACCATTCTGTTGGAATCGAGAGCGGAATGAAAAGCGAGACAATCCGTCCTTTGCCTTGGAAATGCGCAAACCAGATTGGGTTTCTTTCAAACTGTTTACTTTACTGGCTCCTGAATGCTTTGTGCTCCAATCTTCAATTGTTTGATTTGATAGAAGATTCAGAGGTGTTGTAGCATAGCAATCCAGTAATTGCATATGCTGTAGACAGGAGTAGATGCTGCTTTTTCAAAGCAAAGTTCAAAAAAAGAAAAAAAAAACAACTTTATAGAACAACACATACGAAGCTTTTACTCGAACAGAGCCTGCCTTCTAATTGCCACATGGAACATCAACAATTAAAAGGCATTACATCTAGAAAAACATTACCAATTCCGAAGGACACATGACTAATCGTAATTAACTAGTTGACTACACTCACTATCATTATAATTTTGCGATATGCAACTGATATTCAGTATCTCCATCGTTATTCTTCGGTAAAATGTCAGTTAGCACACGGCTAATGCCACTCCCTGGTTTCTAACAAAAGTCTGCTGGAAGATTGCAGCAGAATACTACAAGAAAGTATACGGTAGATATAACCATATTTGATTACATTCTTGAGATCAAAGCAAGAGCAGCGTATATACACCTTGCATTGTTTTCTCATTGTAAATTTTAACGATTAATGTCATTGATGGATAAAAGACGAAAGACCTGCAAATTGGTAAACAATCTTTAGCTGCGGGACTTTGTGATGCAGGGTCTTACACTACTCGAACACAGTTTATTCAAATTTGCTTGACTCAAATGTCAAAGTATGATAATCTTTGTTGTCATAATATTGAATAATCTTGCAGCATATGGGACTATGGCTGATACCAAATTTTGCAAGTAAACCAGATCCAAGTTTCCAAGGTTCCAAACAAATTTGTGCCTCGTAAAGCCAACTGACATCAAGACCTGTGACAGGATGAGCGGGTGGCAAGAATGATAAATGTTTCAATCTCTCGTAACCGCCACCAGGATTAGATATCAAATGATTGCAGGACACAAGAGATGCAGTACAACGTAATAAAGACCCTGCTATCAAGTGATCATCAACCGCAACGAGTATTCTTTATTGCAGTTGTTTTTGGATATAAACAAACACAGCTCGAAACATCAACTTTTCCCCCATACACATTAGGGGTATTGGTTGATCCAGCATTCGAGATTCGCTATGGATGTGAGCTCACTGGAAAGCAATAATTCAATATAAGCCATACATGTGATTCATCATTTCCAACCTTACTTGGATGAATCGCAATGCAAAATGATGCAAACAATGATGATATGGAAAGATGATACACCAGCATATCAAGGCAACGTGGATTATGTGATTGGCTTCCCTCCGACTAACGAAAACCGTAAACTTTCAGGATAGAATAAAAAGGGTCCTCAAGGTTTTTGTTTTTTTTGTTTTTTTTTCCATTTCTCAACCGGGTAGAAAAAACACACACACACTTATATATATAATGAGATTAATAATTCGCGAGGATTATGACGAAGTAGCAGAATTCGTCGGTTTGTAAACACACTACTTTGCTCTGCCGCTATCTTGGATATCTGCTAATCTTAAATTATGTCTAGCTAATTACATAAAAGAACGCATTCGCCAATTTGAGCCTGGACCTGAAAGACCCTTTGTTTTGGGTTTACCTACAGGGTCTTCGCCTATTGGAGTGTACAAGCGCCTAGTAGAGCTTTACAAGTCTGGCCAGGTTAGCTTTCAGTACGTCGTAACTTTCAATATGGATGAGTATGTTGGATTACCGCGAGACCACTCTGAATCTTATCATTCATTTATGTGGAAGAATTTATTCATGCATGTTGATATTCGGCCGGAAAATGTCAACATTTTGGATGGTAATGCACCTGATTTGGACGAAGAGTGCAAGAAATTCGAGGCTGCGATCACTCGTGTAGGAGGCATTGAGTTGTTCTTGGGTGGCATTGGCCCTGATGGTCATATAGCTTTCAATGAGCCTGGATCCTCTCTGACTTCTCGGACACGTGTAAAGACATTGGCGTATGAAACAATCATCGCTAATGCCAGGTTTTTTGACGGTGACATTGCAAAAGTACCAAAACTTGCATTGACAGTTGGAGTAGCGTAAGAGAAATCAATAATTATGCGGCTGGTGTTTCTGTACTGACATCCAAGTTAGTACTGTTATGGATGCTCGTGAAGTGGTTATACTTATCACAGGCGCTCATAAGGTGAGGATCCAGCAAAACGAATCCTAAAGCATGTCTTTAATATAGTTCAAATAGGCAATCGCATTAGCTAAATGTATCGAAGAAGGCGTGAACCACATGTGGACTGTTTCCGCCATTCAAATGCATCCCAAGGGATTGATCGTGTGTGACGAAGATGCCACCTTGGAGCTTCATGTTAAGGTATGTCCTACAAGATGATGAAGAGCCAATGCTAACATGTATCTGTAAATACAGACCGTAAAGTACTTTAAATCAATTGAGCATGTTCATCATTCTTTGATAGGCTCTGAAAATTTGTCGCTTCAAGGCGGTGTCAAGCAGCTCAAAAATGTCTTGGCTGTTGCTGACACAAGACCTTCAACTCCAATGGAGTAACTATAGCCCTCAAAACACAATCTTTTATATTATAATCATTATAGCAAAAATTCTTAATAAATTGTGAATCCAGACATCAATCGCCCAAAGAGTAATTTAGCATATCCAGCATGTCAGTTTTACCTTGTGGGCTGGAAACCTAGTCGCTGAGAATGTGACTCTTGCAATACCTGTTATTTTACAAGCTTTTCGCCAAGGTTGCGTTTTTTTCTTTCATCACAACATAATGGAAATTACATCACATAACAGATGGGAGGACGATCACTCTGGTAGCCGTCGTCCCATGCGAATGTCAGGAAGAGAAGATGGCGGTGGTGGAGGAGGAGGTGGTGGTGGTGGTAATATACCGTTCTCAAAGATGATTTTCGACGGTAAAAGAATGAGAAAGGCTATTCAACGAAGAACAGTCGATTATAATCACAGTGTTGCTAGATGGATGCAGGTTAGATTTTGTTCATTTTTAAATAAAATACAAGATATTTTCTGTGCAAAATGTTCTCTTTTCTCGTATTTTCTATTTGCTGATTTTATACATTTTCGTTTTGATTTGTAGGAGCGTGTATGGATTCGAGACAGACGAGATTCGCGATATCTAAGGCCTGACCCTAATTTCATTGTCAATGTAAGTGATAGATCTCTCCACGTAATCGTCGGTTTGCTTATTCTCTTTTCTATTGCCGGTAGATGCTACCACCTGTTGCCTACCTTGATAACCCGATTAACGCTGTTACAACGAAATTCATCCATACCTCCACTAATAAAATTAGATTCCCAGTAAACGTAGTGCGAGTAAGTCTGCGGCGTTCACATAAAAAATAAGCACAGCCATGTAATTCATTGCAAATTTCTAGTGGACACCTGAAGGCCGTCGATTGATTACAGGCTCTTCTAGCGGCGAGTTTACCTTGTGGAATGGCTTAACGTTCAACTTTGAGACTATTTTACAAGCGCATGATTCAGCTGTACGTGCTATGAATTGGTCTCATAATGACAACTGGATGGTAACTGGCGATCACAGCGGTATAATCAAGTATTGGCAGTCGAATATGAGTAATTTGAAAATGTTCCAAGGCCACAAAGAAGCCATTCGTGATCTTACTTTTGCTCCTTCTGATACTCGTTTTGCTACTTGCTCAGACGACTCTCTCATCAAGATATGGGACTTCAACACAGGCGCAGAAGAAAAGACTCTAACTGGCCACGGTTGGGATGTCAAATGCGTTGACTGGCACCCTTACAAAGCGCTAATCGCTTCTGGAAGTAAAGACAATCTTATCAAACTTTGGGATCCTAAGACTGCCAAGAACATCACCACACTGTGAGTTGATTTTATGCTATACATGTTTGTTTGATCTAATCTATTTTGTTTTCATATTTTTTTTATAGCCATGGTCATAAAAATACTGTTCTGGCATTAGAATGGAATCAAAATGGTAACTGGCTGGTAACTGCTGGTAGAGATCAGCTTGTCAAGGTGTACGACATCAGAACAATGAAAGAATTGCAGATATTCAGGGGCCATAAAAAGGAAATTTGCTGTATGTCTCAACCAATATTATGGCTATGGTTCCATGTTAATCATTCTGTTTTTAGCTGCCAAATGGCATCCTCAGCACGAAAGATTATTGGCTACTGGTGGCTCAGATGGTGCATTGATGTTCTGGATGACAGGCCAAGACCAACCTGTAGGCGAACAAGAAACAGCGCACGAAAGCAACATTTGGTCATTAGACTGGCATCCTGTTGGACATATTCTAGTCAGTGGCTCAAATGACCATACGACTCGATTCTGGACTCGTCCTCGACCTGGAGAATTGACGTCAGACAAATTCGACTCTAGCCAACATCATGATGAAGAGCCTACACCTGTCAAACATGAGGATTATGGTAGACAGCAATTCACAGAACCTCCTCCTTTCAGACCTCACAACGTCGCTGGTGCTCACAATAAGATGGAACCACCACCTTTCAGACCTGCCAATATGCCTCGTCCTCCCTCAATCATGGATAACAACGGCCCACCACCTTTCAGACACAACAGCTTTAATAGCAGTTACAATAATGACGCCCCTCCTCCTTTCAGACCTCCTCCCCCTCCTCAGCAAGATGGAAACATGATGGGAAGTATGATGCGACAAAACCAGCCTCTTCCCTCGCAGCAAATGCAACATATGCAGCATTCACAGCAACACCACCAACAGTTTGATGGAGGTTACAGGCCGCAACAACAAGGAAATAGAGGAAACCCTCGTCAATACGGTAGAGGAGGTATGCACCAACAGCAACAGAGACACAACAACAATGATCGTAATGTGCAGCATCATCAAGGATACAGACCTCCTCCTCCAATGATGAATAATAATAACAATGGTGGTGGTGGTGGTAGTGGTAGTGGTGGTGGTGGTGGTAGATTTAATGATTTCCATCAACAGCAACCACCGAGAATGATGAGCAATAATATGAAAAGACCTTATCCCCAACAGCACCAACAGCAGGATAATCTGCCTGGCTATCGTCCGCCTCCACCTTTTAGTGGCGCTGGATCTCAGCAGCAGCAGCAGCAGCAGCAGCAGCAACAACAACAACAACAACAACAGTTCCAGCAATCAAGAGATTCCAACAAAAAGCCAAGAAGATGGAATTGATGATGAATAGAGCCTTATATTTTAATAAGTTTATTTGTACATATATATCAAGTCTTCTTGTATTCATAAAAGTGTGGTGCCAACTCTGCCAGCCATTCAGGCTCGATTACTGTCAGATCTCGCATGTATGCTTGCGTTGTTTCGATCACTTCGTGGAATACAACGCATTTAGGGTTTCTATTGAATAAAACCGAGTTGGGGTGAATTTGTAATAAAACGCCATCTCGAATAGTTCTAAAACGGCCGCTTCCATCAGACTCTGCAATTGCTGCTTGAGAAAAGTACCCGCTCGTAATACATTTTCTCACATCTTGGCTTGCTGCGAGTCTGCCCTCTGCCGTTTTGGGATATTTAGCGGTGGCGCTCACTAATGGAATGTCAAACCGCTTCAAGTACTTGATCAGCTGCAGTCGTATAGTCATTGCTCTTGATAAGGCCTTGAAATTTAGGAAGCGGTCATGGCACCATTTCCCTGATTTGTTCCCCTTGTTGATGAATGCGTTGTAGACGTTGATCAGCGTTAGACTGTCCCCTTCTTCCACCCAAAATTTGCGTCTTGCTTCATGTATCACCTCTCGGGGTACTTTGGCAGGTTGGATAAATATGTTTTGTACAGACACCATTGCTGCTATTGTAACAATTTCATGGCTACATCCAAACTCCTTTGATGCTAGTAAAATCTTGCCGAGCATAGGATCCACGGGAAATTCTGCCAACTGCAAACCTAGTGGGATGGTCAATCTGCCAACATCGTCGAGTGCTTTCAGCGAATAGAGCAATTCCAGGGCTCTGGTCATTAGCTCTGCCGGTGGTGGTGTGATAAAATCGAACCGTAAAACGTTATCAATGCCTAAAGCTTTCAATTGTAAAATGATAGGTGCCAAGTTGCTCCTGAAATATACAGTTAGTGTAAGCAGGATGGATTTCTATGCAATGTTGTTTTTTATACCTCTGAATCTCAGGTATGCTAGTATCCCTCAGCGTATTGTACGTTTCCTCTGTATACAACCTAAACGCCTTTCCTGGTTTAACACGGCCAGCACGGCCAGCCCTCTGTAAAGCAGACGCTTTCGAAATTGGTGTTACAACTAGAGCTTCCATCCCAGTTTTTGGATTATATGCACGGATCTTTTTTTTTTTGAAAAAAATAAAAACAGGTTAGTAAAACATTATATGCAGAGATTTAGCCAACTATTTTTACTTTGGCAAAGCCGGTATCAATAACGTAAACGACGCCTTCCAAAGTTACAGATGCTTCTGCAATGTTTGTGGACACAATTACTTTTCTAGTATATTTGGGTGTGGGTTCAAATACTTGCAGTTGCTCTTCTATTGTAAGGCCAGCATAAAGAGGAAGAGGCATGACAGCTAAGCTATTTTTTGGTAACCTATGCAGCAAATTAGAAATCCAAATTCATTGCTGTTTTCTATATACCCGGGACTCACGTCTTTCCACGCTCATAAATCTCAGATACCACCGTGTCAATTTCTTCTCTGCCCGTCATAAAGACTAGAATATCGCCAGCTGGCTCTTTCATATGAATGTCGAATACAGTCTGGATGCACTTTTCGACGTAATCCACAATAGGTTTCTCTGCATATAAAATATCGACGGGATGCATTCTTCCTTCTAAAGAAATGATTGCAGCCGTATCTTTCTGTGGATCTCGAGTTGTATTTGCATTGAAAAATCCATGAAACTGCTCGGCATCCATTGTTGCAGATGAAATAATAACTCGAAGCTCTGGCCTCTTTTTTTGAATTCTGTACGAAAAGTTAAAATAACTAGGTACAATATGAACCATATTCTACACTCACTTTTTAATGACGCCAATCAACATATCAGTATATAAGCTTCTTTCGTGTGCTTCGTCAATCATGATAACCGTATAATTGGTCAAAAGAGGGTCTATCATCGTTTCACGAAATAGCATTCCATCTGTCATATACTTGATCTTGGTTCTGTCGCTAGTCTGATCATCAAATCGGATCAAATAGCCCACCTCGGCTCCAACACTACAATTCATTTCCTCGGCAACTCTCTGAGCTACTGATGTTGCTGCAATTCGACGAGGCTGGGGAGATTAGGATCAGCCATTTAATCCGTAAACCTCCTCAAGAGTATCGTACCTGTGTACACACAATATTCTTTCCTTGACTTGCCCAACCTGACTCCATTAAATACTGAGGAATTTCTATTTTATAAAGCAAAGCGTCAATTTTGAATCGAATGAACATCAGGTTTACTTACGTGTTGTTTTACCGCTACCGGTTTGGCCCACGACAATAACAGTTTGGTATTTCTCCAAAAGATATAGAAGTTCTCTTCTCAATTTAAATACTGGCAATCGTTCTCGTTGTTGGGTAAGTGTTAAATGGCGGTATTGCTTTTCCGCGTGAGCAACAACTGCCTCGCCTGTTTCATTTTCTGTATCCCTATCTAATGAACTGCCTATTACAAATGATGGGATAAAAAGTCAATCGAAAAATTACATAAGCCCATAATTTTGCTCTCTAGTTACCAGGAGCGACAGTTCCAGGCTTCCAAAACGACATTGCTTGTTTCAAACGGAAAGAAATGCAAGCTGCCAGAAGAGTGAGACATGAATCCTTTGAATGAATGCAATTTGAGTTTGTGACGGTGAGCTCAGGATACTGTATTGTCAGTTTTCTGTTTGTCACCAATGTAATGCAACTTTTTATAACAAGGATCAAAACAACGGGTGCATGTTGCGTTATGAAAACAACAGGATCAATTTTACCTGTTTCACATATTATACATGTTGACACCAAAACATCTGTATTAAAATCAGGAAGCTTTGTATAAATTATACATCCAGGACAAGGCGGCTGAACAATGAGATCTAGAAGTTGCTGACAAACAATCGTCTTGATATTAATGACAATAACTTTATCGAGAATCACTTTTTTTATTATTTAATGATGTAAAGTTAGCTTACGCTTTTATTTTTTTTTTTTTTTCGTAAATGTAGTCTTAATTTAATGCATAATGCATACACAAGCAACCCAACATTTACCAGTGGGAAGAAGTACAACAATATTAGGGCTCGTATCAAAGTGTCTTATCACTTATAGGGTTAGCTCCAGTCGTATTCCTTTCCATCGCTAATTATTCAGAAACGCAATTATCTTGTTAAAAAGGTAGTGAATAGAGACGACCGTTATCTCAAAAGTAAAGGCAAACAGTGCATATGTTATTTATTAATTTGAATATGTTTGTTCTTGACTGAAAACATCATTTAAAAACTGGAATCGATTTCCAAATAGTTCCTTCAATTCTTGAAATGCAAATAAACGCTGATTTAAATCTCGAACAGCTTGTTTTGCATCAATGTTACCATCACTATTACTTTCTATAATATCTTTTATGCGACACTGGAAACCTGCAAGTCTAGCCTTTTCCATCAAATTCTCGTTTCTGTGGCCTCCGATTTGAGCATTCGTGGCAGCTTGTATTAGCAAATCTACGCGTTCGTGAAGATTCATGGTGGGCGATGGTAATGTTGCCAGTTGATGTAAGCATCTTGATGCCTTCAAATATTCGAACTTTTGCATATGGTAGCGAGCCAAGAATCTCAGCGATCGTTGTTTATCAGGAATAAAGTTTTCAAAATACGATATCAAGTAGGGTGTTTCAAATGTCAGCAGCTTAAACTCTAAACCTTGCTCCAAGAACCAGTTGTAAAGTTGATAGTGAAATACTTTGTCGTCGCTTTTAAGTGCAGTAGCAAACACGTTGTCGATATATGCAACAATAGCTGGAATTGGAACACGATTTGCGGGCACTCCATTTTTTGATATCAAAACGAGATCTTGCAGCGCAAAAAATATATGGCGATATGAGCTTGATCGAGCATCTAAGAAATTTGTAGCTGCTTCGCTTTTTTCGGAGGGTGATTCATAGACTTTGAGAGCTTGATTTTCAGGATCCATTTGTTGTGCACGCGCCAGTGCCAATTCCAAAATACCAACATGGAAAGAGGATTCCTGGTAAATAATGCGGATTGGCTCCATTTTTGCATCTGTAATCGAATTTGCTGCTTCCTTCAAGTGAAACAAAGAGTGTTTGAGAGAATCTATTCTTTCATAATCGGATTCGTCATGCATTGCTCGGCGAAGATACTCAATACCCTAATTTCAAAGGGGTTTAACTCAAGATCATAACAAAAACATATGCGACTTACCTTGAAAAAAGAAATGTCACCTGTACTGAAGAAGGTGCTACAGAATCGCCCTAAATGATTGCTAACAAAATCAAACCCACCTTGAGCGTAAAGGGATTCATATTTGGCAATCGTCGCAATAACAAGTTCTCGAATCAATTCTCGACCTTCCGATTTGGTGAGAATCGCGTTGATATCCAAATCGTAGATTTTTGTTTGAAATGTGTGATGTAGGCTATCATCAGTTTGTTAGTTGCACATGTGGATGAGCGTAAGAAATAAGCAACCTACTGGTCAGAAATAATAGCTTGCAATGTCGAATCAAATAGGAATTCAATGAATGATAGAGATTCGATGCATTGAACGAGCATCAAATATAAAGCATGTACTGACTTTTGCTCAGCCTTGCAGCAATAGTTAATTGTCACTGCCTGCCTCCGTATATGCATCACAAACTTACCGATTCTAATAAAGCAAGATTGCGATCAGTAGATTGGTATCGTGCGTCTGAAAATTTTACTGAATCATGAAATTTGGGGTTACTATAGATATTTGCATAAATTCAGTAGTCTGAGCAATCGACACACATTATCAAGTATTACCGATCCATAAAATCTTTTAGTCGTGAAAGATTATCCTTTGTGTTAGACACGGTGCTTTGCATTTGAGTATAGATGATATGTGCATGCGTATCATTACCACTATAAACTTCGATCAGTATACCAACAACAGCCATATCAAGTATATTGCAACTCACTAGTTAGTAAATACTTTAAGCTTCCAAACGGGAGATACAATTCTAGCGAAATAGAGCACAAAGCCATCGTGTTTTCCACTGAAAGCGACATCTGTTTGACCAATAGCGCGGCCCAAGTGGTTACCTTGCAGTTGAGCTGGAAGAGTGGATGTTGGCAAACCACCATATGCAAAAAATGTGTCATTAGCCTTGATAACAATATCATTTTCATCACTGGAGCATCCAATAGACAAGCACATAGCACATGCCTGTATTTGACCATATCTTTCAAAAAAAGACTGAATCAAGTTTGTATCGAATTCTTCTCGTGCCTTCAAAAAGATTTTGTACAGAATATCGACAGGTCTCAATCTGCTGAAAAACAAAACCGAAAGTGTTGTGAGAACTATGAATTGTCTAGGTGGATCTGCCCATTGCTGAGAGATTTCTTTGAGATAATGTCGGCCCACAAGATGTTGATTTGTCTCTGTAACGGACATGACCGTTTCGTCTATCTCAACTGAAATATCGACTTCAGAGTAAGCTGGCCTATTGCCCTGTTAAAAATACGTAAATGTCAATATGCACGTCTGTCAACTACACATATTGCACCCTTACCATTGCCATTACTCCAATAGCTGATGTGGGAGGTTGTGCAGCAGTGGCCGATGTCACAGAATCGATTCGAATTGTAGCCGACGTATCTGTTTTAGGCCAAACAGAGATATATATTCCACAGTCGTAATAAGTTTGAGCGGTTATTGGTGGTAACTGGCCTGCAGATCTAGCTAAAACGGGTGGAGGCAGACGGATGTGTCCTAATTCTAATGTGTTTGGTTCAGTGGGCAACTGACTGCCATATCCTGTACCACGAAAGGAGTCTCTGTAATGTGAAAAATATAGACGGTATCCAGTAGTTGTTACAGCCATTAAATGAATGCGTTTTGATTCAGCTCTAGAAATGACGTGAAGGGATTCGAGGTCAAAATCAGAAGAGTTACAAATTCGATTTTGCTGGCGGCATTGGGAAAGTGCATTATCTCGTATGTTTGAAAGCGTGAAAATCGGTTTGTAATTGTTGGTGCGATCTCCGAGATAAACCACTTCTATAGCATCAGTTCTCCTGTACAATATATACAAGACTTTTCGCTCATTGTCGATCACAAATGACCGTGCTATTTAAACCAGTGTCAGATACGCAAATGTCGGGTAAAACCAGTAATCTCACCTTGGGGCTGGGCTGGTACAAAATAACGAACTGGAGACGGTAGCAGGCACATGAACGTTGACTCAGTCCTATTAATTAGCCTGCATCTGGAGAACCATTTCATAGGGTTCTGTTTGAGAATAATTTAGTGGCTCTTGGCAGGACTCAAACAATATATTAAAGCACATACATTGTATTCAACTTCGTACATGGATCCGCTCTTGCCAATCATGAAAATCCGGCCTTCGTCTGTACCTCCAATTTGTTCCATTTGCTCATCGTCTGCTGGCATACTCAGATTTGTCGCAAATAAGGATATGGTGTCCATGTTTGTTCCTGTTGGTGCTTGATTCGTAGCAACAGCTAGGAGGATGATTTGGAGCGGTGTTGAGAGGACCAAAACATGTTTGATGTGATCGCCAAATACATTTGACTTGGGTTTTACTAATTCCACTTTGACGATGATCTGATCTTGGTCAGAATACTCATAATAGTCGTTTCTAGAAATATGTTTAATAAATTGCGCATTTTCTAGTGCCTGACCAACTCACTCATCAGTCAAACTCCAAATGTACAAGGCGCAATCTATTGTCAACCATGCTCGACCAACTTCAGGTAGCAACCCCATAAAACAGCGGCATTGTGTATCAGAATCTGTGAATTATTCAGTGAAAACAATACAATACGCACGGGGGCCAAGGAGAGGCATTGTGCTTACCAACAATTCTGTCAAAGAAGCGTCTAGGAATAGGGATTCTATTCGTTTGAACAAATTCTTCGTCAGGATTAAGCAATGGCTTGATGTAAGCTTCAGAAGGAGAGCCTAAAGTCTGCGTTAGTTTGATCAGCTTACATTGCAGTATAAATGCATACACACCATTCAACAGTGTAGCTAGGTCAGGGCAATCTTGGTCGCGGCTGATGACTTGCTCAATAAGTTTTCCGGCAGTGATGGTTGTCTCTTGAGTGTCGGTCGGTGGCTGCGAATTCATATTCTCAATATTATTCAGTACCAATGATCAGTGAGAGGAAACGAAAAAGTGTCTGATTATGTATCCTGTTCAAAGCAATGAAAAACCTCTCGAATTTACGCGGTTTACCTGAACTGAGGCAGATTTTTTGTGACATCATTTCCCAGCAGTCCATAATGAATGAATCTTGTTGAGGTTGCATGAACAGGCTGATCTATAGACGAGCTGCCCAAAGTATTATCAGATGAAGTAGAAGCCTAAATGTCTGGAATAGACTTTTATACTCATTTTTGTCTCAAAAAAAAGATTGAAATTGAGTGAAATTTCTAAACACATCTTCAACATTCAAGTAAACAATCTCTAGTGCATAGCAGTTCTAATTTTGCAAACCTAATGCTTATGCTACAGTATATTTATATTTATTGCTCGGTCTTATCAATTCCACTCTTCTGTTTTATATGATGTACAAAATATTTGTTTAAAAGTTAGTAACTCTTAATCAAAAGCATCAGAAACCACGGATCCAGACAATTTATGGCAGCAGTACACGTCAATTTCAAAGTGGAAGCATAAAGTATAATTTGTGTTAACATTTAAGTGAAAATAATTAAGCATACATCAAAGACTCTTACCTTGCTGCCAAACAGATACTTACGGATTTATAGTTTGAGATGCATCCAAAGAAATCCTTCATCACTATACCTCCAGTGGAGTTTGAAATATTGTCTGCCGTTACTCGGCGTTGTGGTTGCAGAATGGAGCCAAAATCTTGATTATAAGTAAAATAAAACCAAATATTCAACAGATTACGAGACAAAATACCTTCTATATCATAATAATACTAAGACCTTAATACAAGAAAATACAGTGTATTATTGGCAGGTACTCTTGTTGATAATAATCCAGAAAGTGTTTGGTTAAACTCCAGTCGATGAAATAGAATTTCAAGTTGCTATGTTTATTTTACGTCTCTTTTCGTGTAAATAATACATGATGCTACAAAAGAGGAGCATATTTACCATAGGTGCTGGTATTGTTGTACTGATGATAATTATTGGCACATTCGCTGCCTATCGCGCCACTATAATGGATTGTATGTATCATCATTCTACGCTTATTACAGATAAAACCAAAACATAATTATTCTTCAATAGGCATACAGTCTGTTGCTGTCGAAATGCGAACACAACCTTATAGCTCTCTTGTTTTAACCATGCTCATCATCATTACATCCGTACCGCCTATGATAGGGTTCACATTTGCTTCCACGCTCACTGGCTTTATCTATGGATTTTCTGGTGGCATATTGGCTGCTCAATCTGGTGCCTTTATTGGTGCTCTTGTCGCTTTTGGGCTTATTAAAAAGTATAATTTTAACAGATTTATTCGATTGTCTCCTTCAAAGCAAGAGAAATATACTGCCATTCAAGAAGCTATCGAACAAGGTGGCTTCAAGGTAAAACGAAGTGCATTTGATTAAACAATTTAAGCTGAAGCGGCCCTAACAACTCATAGATGATCATGTTAATTCGACTCAGCCCGATCCCTTGGCCAATTCAAAATATGCTGCTGTCTATCTTACCCACCATTTCAACGCAGCAGTTCGTATTAGCATCATTTTTATCGTCATTTAAGGTCTCGGTTGAGGTGTGGATTGGTTCGCAGCTTGCAGACATATCAAATCCAAACTTACCACCATCCGCACATCGCATTGCCATGATGGTGATGGGTTTAGGTGTCTTAATTCTGGTGGCAGTGGCATGGTGGCTATATAGACTGACGATGCAAAAGGTCGATGAGATGGCAATAGGTCGTCTGGAAGAGAAATATCACAATGATCATCATGTGGTGTCAGTCGTTACCCACGACACATCAACGCCCTTTTCAGGTAATCAAAGCCCGTCTAAGAAAGAAATGTAGTAGCAATTACAATAAAAAAGAAACATATTTATTATCAAATCAAGCAGTAGGAAGGATAATTTGTGGAAATTTTTGATTACATTTCTTACACACAGTCTCTCTTTTTCCTCTGTATCCGCAACAATAAGGGATGATGAGCACTGCGAATAACAGAGACGAGGTAGTCAAATGCATTCGCAGATCATGATAACCATTGTCTGTGCACGTAGGGCCTAAAGACTGTTCGATCTGATGTCTTTGCGCTACGAATTGCGGAATAATTGGATTTCCTTGTGCGTCATAACCTTGAATTCCTCTTGCCTCTGCCGGTGTGGCTCCAACTACGCCTGGATACCCATTGCTATGGCTACTCTCGAATTGCTGTTGAACTTGCTGCTGTTCTTTCTGCATTGGTGTCACTCCATTTGTGTTTGAGACACCATATCCAGGTAAGCCACTACTGTAATACCCTTTGTCATTATTTTTGGATTCTTTATTATCGACGTTCATTGGGGCGAAACACGGATTGTTTATTATATTATTGAAAAAAAAAAAAAAGAAGAAAAAAAAAAGAGAAACGAAATGATGCAATTATAAAAATCAATCTTAAAAGGAAAATATTTTTTACACCAGTATAGCAATGCTACTGGTATTGCTTTCTTCTTCTTTCGATCTTTCCTCGGCTTTCAAGGCTTCTCTTTGCCAATTAGAGCACAGCAATACAGCAACAGTGATGAGACAAGCAGCAATCAAAGAACCCGCCAAGGCAGCCCATAGTCCAGATAATCCCCATCCTTGGCGGAAACATAACCAAAAACCAATGGGAAGGGCAGACAGGTAATAAGAGGCCAAATTACACCAAGCACCTACATGCTGACGGCCCATACCATTCAAAACACCATCGGCCACGCCGGCAATGTTATCAGCAAATACAAATAGAGCGACTAGAGGCAAGGTATTTGCCACTAGTTGGACCACTTGGGTATCGCTAGTGAAAATGTAGGCCCATTGTTTTCGGAACATGAGCAATGCTATGCTGTTAATTGCACCGACAGCTGTGCCAACCCATAATGCAGTGTGAGCAGCAATGCGAGCTTGTTTAGGACGCTGAGCGCCTAACAAATTGCCTACTCGATTGGCTGAAGCAATACCAACGCCGAAAGCTAATGTATATAAAGCAGTAATTGATGTTAAAATGATACTCATGGCACCTAGATTTGGGGTATCGATCCAGCTGGCCCCTAAAGCAACAATTTCATATGCCCAGGTTTCTGTGCAAATCAGCAGAATACCTGGGATAGCTAATTTAGCCATTGGGCCCCAGTGATTTATATTAAAAGCAGCCGAAGTAGACCAAGCAGGCCATGCTTGATAACCATCTACACGATAGATGTACAAAGCCATCAGCAAAACAATTATCCAGTAAGACAGACAACTAGCCATAGGAGCACCACTAAAACCGAAAGAAGTAGCAGGGATCCAAACCATAGCGTAGTTTAG
The DNA here is from genome assembly GCA_025201805.1 of Parasitella parasitica. Taxonomy (NCBI): domain Eukaryota; kingdom Fungi; phylum Mucoromycota; class Mucoromycetes; order Mucorales; family Mucoraceae; genus Parasitella; species Parasitella parasitica. Next base: position 74,875 of record MU619250.1, read on the forward strand.
GAGAAGATTAAATGGTGTTGCCAGTAACAAAACCATAGTAGGAGCACGGAAGATGCCTTGCGCCTGCAGCATTTTCTTTAAGGCTTCAAATAGAGCAAAAGCAGGAGCAGCCAAGATCATCCAACGCACATAATGACCTGCCAAGTGTGCTACAACAGGATCTTGGCGTAAGAGTAAAAAGATATATTCAGCATTCCACCAAATGCCTACAATGGGGATATAAAGCAGCGACATGAAAGCAAGACAGCGCTGAACATGGAGACCGACGATAGTTTTATCATCAGAGCTAGTGAAAGACTGAGAGCAGAGTGTGTCTAGTGATAAAGTAGCACCTGTTGCCACAGACAACCCAGTAATGGTAACAAACATGCTGCCCAACGTAGCCGAAGCCAACTCATTTGCGCCCTAAGCATAGGGACATACAGTATGTGAGTTGAGGTAACAAACAAATAAACAAATTTACACTTACCAAATGGCCGGCTGTAATGATACTCACACTTTGCAAACTGTTCTGCAACAAATAACTTATTACCAAAGGCATTGCGTTTTTGAGTAACCATGTAAGCTCATGTTTGTAGCCTTTTTTCTGATTTCCTTTATTTATCAAAAGCGTTGATTCCGTTACTATTGACATTGTTGTTATTGAATATGATATTGGATGAGGATATGATCAGAAAGAAGAGATTATTTTTCATTCAGTTGCTTTTCTTGCTACAGAAAAAGTGTAATGTATAAGGGATTTAGTAAAGAGATAAAAAGGGTGAAGTACTACAGTCTTCTCTTTTATATCAAAATTTTCTAGTGGAGAGCGGTACTCCGAAATGCTTGACAAACAGATAAAAAAGGGATTGTGGTACGCTCCAAGTAGCAAAATTACTCAAATAAGTAATGAGCATCAACCTTATGAGTAATCAAATTTATCATGCACCACTCATCAACGTTGGCTTGTGCACATCATTCATTAGGAAAGATTGAACAAGATTGAGATGATCTCTTCATAACGTTTTGCCTGTTATCTAAGAGTATCTGTTTCACAATTATTATGTTGTGTTGGATGCTTTTTCAAAGTAGAATATCCAGTTTGATATCGTTCAGCTGTGATTGAACCAAGTACACTTATTGTACATGATGTGACTTTCAGGGATACATTTCAACTAATCCATCATGACACCCCCCCCCCAGAATGTCATTTTGCTTTTTATTTTTTCTCCTTTGATTGCGAACGTACACAATGCTTTCTGCTGTCCGTTCTAGCCTAATTCGTGGAGTCAGATACTCACACAGCTCTGCTGTCAACAGCACTATCCCTTCCCCTCGAGGTATATTCATTTAATACAGGCAGAGTAACATATAATAATGACATATACACCCTAGGTCAAACTCAGGATGTCGCATCGTTTTTGAAGGCCATTGGCCGTGGATGTGAGGAATTTGCTGGCAAATACGAGGTAGGTTAACGAGTTTACGGACTGGGATGCGTCATTTATACGTTAAATAGTCTTGGGATCACTTGTTTACTACAGGTAGTCGAGTCATGAAGACTGACATGGGTATCAACACAAAGCAAAGAAAGTAAGTTCCAATTTTCCTGGTTATCATGGCAACACCATAATTAAAATTAAAAAAAAAAATTCAGGTACATTTTAAGTTGGTTACAAAGATATAGAAATGGTGTTGAACCTTATGCAATTGCAACTCCTGGTCTCAAGAAAAAGTAGAATATTCAAATTAACTTTATTGATTGAATAAATACGAATAATGTATATGTATAAATACTCAATTCCGCTGGCAAAATACTATGATGATCATGACATCTACCAATCATTCACTTTACATGGATTAATAGATCTACCACCTTTTGCAGCAAAGCCAGTGTCGAGACTAAATTTCCAATTATGCTTTGTACAAATCAAAGTACGCCCAACAACTTGACCGTAACTAAGTAGATCAACTTTCTTATGGGGGCAATATTGATCTGCTTCGAATATATCACCATCATTTGTTCGTACACGAATGCGATTACCACCTACAGATTTGATGGGACGACCAGTAAACACTTTGGGTTTCTTTTGAACTGGCTGTTGCTGTTGGATTTGTTGTTCAGGATTCTTTTCATCACATTCGGAATCGCTGCAACTACTGTTGCTGCTGCTGCTGCTGCTGCTGCTGCTGCTAGATGTATTTGGTTCATCACCGTTCATCACTTGCTGTATGATAGGAGGAGTACCTACATTAATTGGATCTAATTCAGAGAAAGAAACCGACTTTTTTTTACTGCTTGGGGAAGAAGGTGACATTGGCTCGTCGATAGCAGTATCGACCTTCAAATTTTGAATTGTGTTACGGATAGTTTCAGGGTCTTCACTGACGACACCTTCAGCAAACAAAGGCTTTTCATCTCTACCATCAGATAAAGGAAAACTGCCAGTTGATATCGGTGAACCCAAGCTTTTTATCTTGCTCTTCTTTTCTTTCTTTTCCTTCTTCTTTTCTTTTTTCTTTTGCTTCATTTTCTTTTTGTCTTTTTTGTTTTCTTGCTGCATTCCGCCAGGATTTAATGCTTTTCTTAAAAGGTCTTTAACAATGGGTAGTAATTCAATCGCTTTCCAACTGCTTTTTGACAGTTCGCGTAAGTCACTGACCTAAATGAGTGCGAAACATATCTAGTTTGAATATCTAGGGAGAAAAGTATAACTTTATGCATACATACGTAATACAATCGATTAAGCTCCATCGTTTGAATGTCTTGCTGGATCTGTGGTTCGGACCATTTACGATCTTGACCAATTTGTTCCAATAACGTAGATGTTCTCTATTTCTATGTGGTTAATGAATAGTAGTAATGTTTTCAGCATATGCTCGTGTACCATGGAATCGGGCAATGGTATATGCTGGATATCTAGACATTAAAGTTAGCCAAAATATACAGCGGTATCGTTGATATATATATATATATGGAAACCGTACCTGTACTAGGACTTTGGCTCGCAAGTCCAGAAGCAAGATAACTTTCAAAAAGATTGTAGCCGCCTCCACCTTTATTTTTACCCATATTAATGTACGATGTGTGTGAGAAAATGAGAATAGAGGGGGAGGAAAGAGAGAATGGACTTTATTTATAGTGTTGAACCTCTTGATTGATGGTCATTCCTTATTTACATGGTGAATGTGACTCTTTAAACTCTTCAATACGGTATTTTGTCAAGGATAACTCATCCAACAACGTATTGATCTCATCATCATACCCCGCAAGGACTTGGTCAAAGTGCAATCCCTTTTCATTTGCTGCCTCCAAAAGGCTTATCAATTCTTCATAGATGGCTTGATTTTCAGTCATTTCCTGCTTATTGGATTCAATGTTGGTTTTATGTTTGATCATTTGTAGCATCTTGTGCTTAATCTCGAGAGCCTGCTGTTTTTTTGAAGTAAGTTCTTTGCTTGCAGATTGTATTTTCGTCGCTAGCTCTTCTTTTTGCTTGATTGCCTGCTCTAAATCATCCTCTAAATCTATTGTTTCCTCTTTACCAGTTGTACTGCCTTTTGTGGTCGCAAGACTAGGCTCAGAGTGTAAGAAAGTGGGATCCTTGCGGTGGTGTATTTTGATTTTTGATTCAGGATAATCGTGCAATTGCTCGATAGAGTGCGGTGAGGGTGATCGACGAGAACTTTCTGGCGTGTATACAACAATATCCTCTTTTTTATTACCAATTACACTGGTTGGTTTCTCTCCTTCTACACGTATCTGGAAGAAACGTTTGATTTAACACTCTCGAATATTTTTACCTCTTTGTTTTCATAACTACCTTTGTTTGGTTCACTCTAGTCTCCTGTAATCCAAACTTTGGAACGGCATGCTTAGAGATTTCCTGTTGTAAACCAAGTTTTAATGTTAGGATATAAACTTGAGACCGAGTCAGTTTATTGATCACTTACCTTTCTGTCCACTGATTTCTTTGCATCAACCACTGCTTTCTGCTAAAAACGAACATATGTCAGCATTTTTGGGTTTTTTATTCACATGTAGACATTTACATTTTCACTCTTCTCAGATAGGGGTATAACGTTTTCTTTAGTACTCATATTTATTGTTTTTTGAATGAAAAAGGAAAAGTTGTGTAGATACAAATACAGGCTTTTGGTGCTGGGTGACTGGGTTGATTCGAGGGAAGCGCGATCAAACATCCGCGTTCAAGCAATGCTCAGATGCACCGATCACTCCTCTAAATACTAACAATACCTAAATGGTCTAGAAGTGTGAATAGCTATTTTTTTTTAGCCATTGTAGCCTGATATACTCTGGATGAAAACTGAGTAAATGTGAAATGTGAATGATAAACCACAAATCCTTGATAAAAATAGATTCTGTGCGTCGAAAACTTGTTCTTTAAACAATGGAGAACACCAACATGAACTGAGCACTTGAAATTGTCCTTCAAATAAGTATGAACTCGTAACTAATATCTGATGCATTTGTAGGTGAGAAACTTGTAATAAAGAATCTTCTAAATTTTAGCAATTTTCAGTATGGTATTTGTTAATCTAAAATAAATATTCATTTGGCTTTTAAGGCGTTAATTATGCAAATTAAGTTCTGTTAGCCGAATATCACGTTTTCCTTTATCTGATTACTACTCAAGTCTCTTTCCTAAAATTGTTAAAATTAGTGCTGGTAACATACAATCAAGTCCTCTACAAAACTGACTTGGTTTATATTACATGTTAATGTAGTAAAGTGTAGAGATTTCGTTTAAAAGGCGTAAAGCATGTCCCTATAAATCAAATCTGATACAAATGAAAAACGCAATGGTTATACATTTTTGCACCATAAATTTATTCAGAGTGTGTCACTATTGTCGAAGGTGGATCTTTGGTTTAGCTGAGGTCAGGAGAACGAACAATACAAGATGGCATTGATATCTTAAAATAGTTCCTTGATAACGACAAGCTGAATGATACATTATATATGCAGCATTTATATGAGTAATTTAATAATTCATAATGGGGGGTTTTTTTTTATTGCCTTCACTCAGAACCTTTGAAAGCGAAAATAGAATCAATAACCTCACAAACAGACGCCCTACTAAACAATTAGCTAATAATACCAATAAAAAGACAGCTACAGGGCTGGCCGCATGGTAATTAGAAGTAACTGCCTTACGTAAAAACGCTTTGCAAACAATGAATTGGTTTCAATAACCACATATATAAAGACACCTATATTTACTTTGCTTTTGCCTTCATCTGTATTTTTATTATGAAATTAACTTGTCTCTTGGTTGTTGCAGCTTCGTCTGTGCTACTTTGGGCGGAAAATGCCATTGCTTCTGATAATAAAGCTAAAACTTCTAAAGGCACTTCTAAAAAAGTACTTACTGGGTAAGAAGAATAGATATGCTGCGTATTGAAGAATGAAAGGGCTAATTCCCACACACACATACATAGATACTTTCCAAATTGGTTGTATGAGAGTTACCGACCAAGCGATATTGATTTCTCGGCATACACGCATATCAACTACGCTTTTGCTAATCTGGTGAATACAACCCTCTCCACTTGGGGTGATCCTTCTGTTTTCAACGGTAATTATAACTAAAATGGATGCTGAATTCATATATTTATATATGTATGACTTTTATTTAGCAACTGCTGATTACAGCTTCCCGACACTTGTCAAGTTGGCAGATGCAGCTGGCGCCAAGGTTATGATCAGTAATGGTGGTTGGGCAGGTGGAACCAAATTCAGTTCTATGGTAGCTTCACCTTCTGCCAGAAAAAATTTTATTGAATGGAACGTTGGCTACGTCTCTGAATATAATTTGGCTGGTGTCGACCTTGATTGGGAATACCCAAACAATCCAGGCCCTGGATGTAATGAGTACAGCCCAGAAGATGTACCTAACTTTTTGCTCCTCATTAAGGAATTGCGTCAAGCATTGGATAAAGCTTTCCCCAAGGAACACAAGGACATTACTTTGGCCGTCTTCGCTACCCCTTGGGGCCCCAAACAGGAAGAAAAAGACGTGTCTGCATTTGTGCCTTACGTAGATCGTTTCAACCTTATGATATTTGATTTAAACTTACCTACTGATCCAATGACTGCACCCAACGCTCCTTTCAAGACTGAGCCTGGCAAAGGATATCAATATGGTTTTGTCGAGAGTGTTGAATTTTGGCACCTTGCTGGTGTTCCTTACGAGAAAATTGTAGCTGGTGTCTCCTTCTATGGTCGTGCGAGGACAGTTACTGTATCCAAAGACCCTACTACCCAATATATCCCTGCCGCAACTCCTTATCGCGCTCTAGGTGACTCTGACGATGGGCCATGGACAAACCTTTACTGTCCAACCGATAGCTTTCCTTCTTCTGGTACGTGGAAGTACAAAAACCTTCGTTCTCAAGGCGTGCTTTCAACACCTACTACAGCCGCTGAGCCATGGATCCGTCATTTCGATAACGTCACTCAAACACCATGGCTATACAACCCCAGAGACAAAGTATATATTTCATACGATGATCCCGTATCAATTGGTGTTAAGACACAGTGGGCTATTGACAAAGGGTTAGCGGGAATGTTTTGCTGGAGTGTTGAAGAAGATAATGGAGAGCTTCTTGATGCAATGAGACCTCTAATCAAAGGTTAATAGCTATTACCCTTAGTATTCATTTTTAAGCAGAGAAATCTCGCTGTTTGTAATAAAATTGACTCCAAAGAAAATCATGGTAAAATGGGATACTTTCGACTTTGCGTTCGTTTACAAAAAGACCTCAAACTTAAATTTGGAGTAATTCAGCACAGTGTGGATAGTCAGATAGGCGGCTGTGCTGTTACGGCCATTAAATGTGAATGTGGGGCTTCTACATTTTTTGACCTTGCTTATTTTGAAGATTTAATCATTGTTTAATCTGTATTAGCACGAGTTTTAATTATATGTGATAAAACTTTAGTGATCATGTTCCTTTTCATTGGCCCAAATCTCGGCATTGCTCTTCGCTACTTGATTCATTAAACCAACCTGATCAGCCACAGACTTGAGCGCACCCAAGACAACGCCGTTGCCAGTGGAAAAGTTGTACATGTAGTAGTGAAGGCCAACTTGGTCGCAAAATTCTCTCACCAGCGGTACACATTGACGCAAGTTGTGGCGAGGCAGTCTAGGAAACAAATGGTGCACTGCTTGGTACTGTAATCCGCCATGAAACCAGTCAAGCCACTCTGGGCAATCAACATCCATTGTAGTGCGTAGCATTTTAGCTGCAAACGGCTCGGTTGGACCTCTGTCCTCGGTAGACATGCCAAAATGGGATAATGTAATTTGCACATGCAGTGGAAAAGTCAGCATATAAGAAACCATGAGATAGGCTAAACGAATGTTCCAGGTGGGTAGGGTCGACAGCAGAGAGCCAAACCACACAAAAAAAAAGGTGATGCCAACCAGCTCCAGTGTTCTTGTACGGACGTTCTTGCAGGTCAAAAGGTACATAAACGATAGCCGATGCAAATTGAACCTTCCAAAGGACAGGACAAGGTAATACAGATAGTGCTGGTGTCTGATAAAGAAGCGAGAAGCGGCGTCAAACTTCAAAACTCGGTTGTAGTAGGTAGAGTAGATGCTGTTGAAGAATTTCGCTGTGATGGCAAAAAACGGTATATGTTGGATATCTGGGTCGTGTTCGGGATGATTTGTCACAATATGATGCACATTGTGGTTGTCTTTCCACCAGCCCAGGCTGAGCCCGCCTATAAAGTCTGCAATAATGACACCAATGATATGGTCGATTTCTGACCTGCCAGTGATTTCGTTGTGCCCCGCATCATGAGCAGTAAACACTAGCTGGTGCCAGAACATGGCCATGAAAGCAGCGCCTGCCATGTAGTGCCATGTTTCTGTTCCTTTCAGCGTAAACCACAGCGACAGAAAGATGAAAAGAATGTATCGGCAGCATTCTCTTGCGTATTTCCAGTAGTTACATTTGAATAGTCCTCGTTCATAGAGCTCAGCTTCTAATTTTCTATATGCATCACGGATTTGATCACCGTCTAAATCTTTTTGAAAAACTGCATCTGTTTTCAAGTCGTGTGAATGATGTTTATGCAGATCGTCTATGGCATCATCAAAGGCTCGTAAGGTTAAGCCGCCCTCCCAGGCTGCCGTTAGCACCGGCTTGGCCTCTTTCTTTGTGCTAGTGGGCTGATATTTCACTGACGCTGGCCTTATCACATCTGGCATGTAGTCGCCAATGCAGTATAAATTAATCATCTTTTCGTATACCTGCGGAGGGTGCATAGTCCGGATCTCATCAGTGACATCCCTGCCTAATGCGCTTTTTATTGCTGCTTCGCCGCCCGGATGTTTGGCCATGAAATTGTTGACTTTATAGACTTTTTGCTCATAAATAAATACAGAGTCCCCCTGTTTGATGATTTCTTGGAACTTTTCTGGCGTAATGATACGCGTTGAGTTTGATGATGGCAGTCTATCAGCAGCGGTGTTTGGTGGCATTATCTTAATATATAAAAAATTAAGTAAAAGAAAGGTAACAAGAAAGGGGATGAATGTCCAACGAGCTATTTAAGCAACAATAGGAATAAGAAAGAAAGGAACCACAAGAATTCAAGGGAGTTTTGTTGTACAGCTTTATATTTATATCTTTGGAGTTCTAATGCCGTTTTTGTGCAAATGTTAATTAAACAAACCAATCGTTCTTCATGGGGTGTTTCCAGCTAACAACTCTATATTTCAGTCTATCATCGTATTATTGATATATAAAAGTTAAAATCCGTAGCAATAAATAGTAAACAATAAACAAAGAAGAAACGAGCTCTGTCTTTGTGTGTCTGGACAATCAACAGCGCCATAATCAAAAGTCCTGATTTACCATTGTCATTTACGCTTTCATAGTATAGATAGGAGAGGGCTGGATTTTGTTCTGCTGGAAGCGCATTTCATTATATAAGTGGCTCATGTAGGACGAGATCAAATATTGCTGTTTGTTGAGAAGCTTCTTTTTTTATTTGTATAAACAGATGAAATATAATTGATCGTATTATTTATTTACCTTTGTTTTACATAATCCAACACAGCACGTCTTATTATGTGAGGTTACTTGGCGTTTAAATCAGACTTGGCAATTTAACCATCAAATACGCATCCTAATCAAATCAAGTCAATTTGTAAATCAAGGGTTTTATGCGTGTCAATTGACCAGGAAATAAGAAAAACCCCTTGCATCTTTGTATATGTAACCGGATCCTTGTACAGATCAGATACGGCAATATTCATGATTTATACAATATCAGATGCTATACCGTACTTCATTGTTACACTAAATTGCTTGGTTGATTGACTATTTGCAAATGCTTGGTTTCCGTCCATTCCAATCATCATTTTCGACATGGTAATCGACACATTTAGGAAAACACGCTACTTTTCAGTTGATTTTGGTACAAATTGCGGGGAAAGTATTGTACACCAACAAAACAAGAAGGTGCACTGATTATAACGGCAGCCATGGTTTTTTATATTGGTGTAGATGATAAAAATAAATAATAGCTGCATTTGATTGTTATTACAGGTTATCAAGTTAGGGTAGAAACTAAACTAGGTTGTTTCAGCTTATATTGTATCAAATCATTCTACTTTTAAAACATAATGTTAATACTAGTAAAAATAAACTCTGAAAATTACACATCTATTGCCAAGCAATTTAATTTTAACAGTTCACATGGATAAAAGTATATAGCCAACATATTTTATCTTGGCAGGTGGATCAATTTGAAAGACTGAAGTCGTTAATTTAAGATTACGTTTGCTGAAACTGGGATTTGAGTGTCTGTTTTAGCCAAGTATGTGTATTTGCCTAATGAATAATCTGAACACTTTTTGACCAAATGGTAATATTCTCATAGTACCTTTTCAATTTTGGTTATTTATAACTTATCCCACTGTACCTTAATCTTTTTTCACAATGCGAGGTGTTTCAATAAACAAATGCTTTGAAGCACAGTTGTTGTGCCAGAAAGGCATGAGATTAAGCAATTATTAGATTGGTAATTCTTTGTATACAATGACAAGGAATAAGCTATTAATGTACAATAGAACATGTAATAAACTTGGTATGTAATACCAAGTTCAATGTTTAACCATGATGACAAATAGTGTTACAATAGATATAATCTAGTATAAAAAGATGGCATTTTCTTATCAATAAAGTCATTAGTTTTTGTGTCTGATTTTATTTTTATAAAGTTATACATTTTTTTGAGCAAATTATATTTATACTGTGCTTCCACTCCCAATTTACCGAATTTTTGAAAACTCCGCCCACTTTTTTGAATTGTTTTGGACATTTTTGTGAGGCTAAATTGCCCAAAAATTTGAGACTAATTTGACCAGATGTTTGAAGCTAATTTGACCAATTTTATGA
>MU619250.1:88389-101432 GCA_025201805.1 Parasitella parasitica
CAGATTGTTTCCTTTTCTCTGGCACTTTCTTATACCTTTAGGTGATTCGGTGTCTTCTAGTGCAGAAGGTTTTGTCAGACAAGTACCAAGCTGGGTTCTCAATATCCAGTTGCGCAGTAGAACAGCTAGTCAAACCTGTGCCATTTTTTCCATGTTGTTGGAATGATTCAAAAGTGTATGTCTTTGTAGATTTTAGGCGCCTATTTTTTTTTTTTTTTTGGTCTACGCGAACTTCAGTGTGTTGTTGTCAGATAAAAGACAAAAACTGTAAGAAAACAATGTTTAGTGATCTCAAACACAAAAAAAAGTAGTCAAAATTAATGCATTAGACTATAAGGCACTTTTTGATTACATATTTGCATAGCTTGGAGCAAGTTATTGTACTTTTTAAGTTGAAATCAGATGAAGGTAGCGACTTTTCTGACTTTTTTTAAGGGAAGTATTTTTCAAAATCGGAGCGTGAGATCGTCAGGCCAGGCACAGATATGCAAGAAATATCATTAGAAAGCCAAGGAGCACACAATTTAAATAAACTAAATTTTACCTATTTTTCTTTTTATTCGGGTGAGCTATGCCTTCTCAAAGCTATTGCTTTCTTCAAAAAAACACCATTTTTCTTTGATAGCGGAGATTAAACGCGTCCAAAATCAGGAAAGAAAACTTCTTTCAGAAACTCCATTTGTACAATTAGAAAACAAAATTACTTCTTTAAGGCAAGATATCGTCCCCTGATACTATGCATACCCCGGCTGTCAGTCTATGATAATAGCTGTGCTTTTGGACGCTCTACACGATGGTATTATTTCATAATTCTCGTATGCTTATGGAGGGAATTATGTCGAGAAAACATCAAAACAGATTAAGAGGAAAAAGTCGATATTTTGCTTAATCAGAGCGCATTTCCACTCTTTCGGATCAAGGAATGGTCTTTTACAATCATTTTCCTCTAATATATGCTATAGTAAAAAGTTGCATTTTTGGGGTCAAAATTGAGGATAATGCGTAATCGATGATTTTGGATGTGTGGATACAAGGAAAAAATCGAAAAAATCCGTCATTTTGCATCGAAAAAAAAATCATGCCCAAATTGCACCAAAATCATATATAATATAGTCTTTTCCCAATGGATACTATTTCTGGCGTTTTCAAGGCACTTTCAATTATGAAAATCAATCAAAAAATGGCACGCGAAGCTAAATTTCTCGCTTTTAAGCCTTATGGTCCGTTGGTATTTGTTCAGTTTCAGGTATCTGAAGTACATGTCGATAGTGCTGATAAAGAATTTTTATTGTATTGAAAAATAAATAATAAAAAAAAACCCCAGATAGTCATTCATTTAAAAATACCTGCACAATGGCTATTTGATCAAAAATAAAATAATTAGGGCGTCGCAATTTCGCATATTCAGGTCTTGCTGATGAAGTTCAACAATTTGCTGATTATCTATTTCAGGTTGGTCAAGTTACTGTCCCTATAATTACTCTGTCCAAAGACACAACTTCCCGAGTTTACCCAAAATTCGTAAGAAGATGCTCATACCTGGAGATAATTTAGTTAATTTGATATGAAGCATATTCTTTGATATTGCCACTGCGGCTAACAGTCTTGATTACTTTGTTGGGAAGGCCACCTTGGCTTCCAAAAACAGAGATTTCAAGGCGATAAACAATATACTCTTTGAGTGCATTCAAAGGCGCAAAATGTCGTATCTCGGTAGTGATCAAGATTGTGAAGATGAATCGCAATTGACAATGCCGGTTGAAATGGTTAAAGCCATCGAAAATGAGTCTTTGCCTCCTCGGATTCTTGATTTGATGAAATGGGTAATCCAATTGTGGCAATCAGAAGAATTGATCCTGCTGCTGGCATCTGTAATGGTGCGAGATTAATCGTCGTTAACTCACTAATGACGAGCGTCATCGAAGCAATCATTGCTATTGGGCCCAATGCTGGTAACATTGTCCTTATCCCTAAAATCAAATTCATCTCTCTTGCCACTGAAGGCATTTCAGCTTTTAATTTTCAACGAATCCAGCTTCCTGTAAGACAGACATTTGCTGGATTCTGTCGGTTTGTACCTACCAAGCCATTTATTTGGTCATGGTCAGCTGTATGTCGCTTTAGCACGAGCTGTACGCCGCTTTTGTGAAAGGGTAAATTTACCGCAGCAAAGGTAGAAATTTATCCGAATGTGGCGGTGTGATACAGCTCGTTTTAGATTAAAATACTGTACTCGATGGAGTTAGAATCGACAAGAGCTCATTTCCAATTTTGTACAAGAGACACGCAATTTGAACATTTGAGGAAACTTTGACACTTTCTGGAGTTTTGCTGCGGTTTATTGCCACTTTACCTCGCTGTTTCCTTGTTCGGCATTTCAACAAATGATGGCAAATCAAGAATATAAATACAATTGAAAAATTTTCTGCCTCTTTTTTTTTTTTTTTTTTTTTTTTTTTTTTTTTTTTTTTTTTTTTTTTTTTTTTTTTAATTTAAAAAATAATTCCTTTTTTTTGGGGGGGTGGAAGATTCTTCATTGAGGGATCAGCCGAATTATGCCCATTCAAACAACAGCACAATCGATGCAGATGTCACTGCCAACAAGAGAGTCGGCCATAATGACACATTTGGTGAATCAGAAGCAAATCAAGTGAACATTGAAGGTAAATTTCAAGTTTTGCCTGCCCACCCTTCATTACACTAACCGCAAAATCGTCTATATCCAGATGCCAAAAATGAGTACGAAGAGCTTCGCCGTGAATTGAGTACAAGGAGCCAGCGAGGATCGCTCTCCAAGGCTGAGGAAGGTGTGTCGAGCTCCGAGGATTTCGATCTAGATCAGTTTTTGCATGGCATTTCTAGAGAGCAAGACGAAAACGGCCACAAGCGCAAGCATTTAGGTGTCACTTGGAAGAATTTGCATGTCGAGGTAAAATCATTCTGAATGATCTGCTCCCACACAAGCAACGCTAACATTGTCAAACAGGGTCTCGGTGCTGATGCTTTTTCAATCCCAACCGTCTTTAGCAACATACTCTCCGTTGTTCAATTTTGGAAGTTCTTTCAGAAAAAAAATACTAGCACCAAGGTGATTATTGACGATCTTACCGGCTGCTGTAAGGATGGCGAAATGCTTCTGGTATTAGGCCGTCCCGGTGCTGGTTGCACATCCTTCCTTAAAGTGATTTCCAACATGAGGGAATCGTACACTTATATCGGAGGCGATGTCAGTTATGGCGGCATCGACCCCAAGACATTTGCCGAGAGATACAGAGGCCAAGTGTGTTACAATGAGGAAGAAGATCAACATTACCCCACTCTTACCACCAAACAAACACTCCAATTCGCCCTGCGCACAAAAACTCCTGGAAAACGTATTCCCGGTGAAACCAAAGACGATTTCGTTGATCGCGTCCTGTACATGCTGGGCAACATGCTGGGCTTGACAAAGCAAATGGATACCATGGTCGGCAACGCCTTTGTCAGAGGCCTCTCGGGCGGCGAGCGTAAACGTCTCTCCATTGCTGAACAAATGACAACGAGCAGCACCATTAACTGCTGGGATTGCTCTACTCGTGGCCTCGACGCCGCTTCTGCTTTGGATTATGTGCGCTCATTGAGGATTATGACTGACGTATTCGACATTACAACGATTGCCACGCTCTACCAAGCCTCAAACAGCATCTTCAACCTATTTGACAAGGTTCTGCTCTTGGATGAAGGCCGCTGTATCTATTTTGGCCCCACTAGCGGAGCCAAGCAGTACTTTGACGATCTTGGTTTCCATTGTCCTCCTCGCAAATCGCTCCCTGATTTTTTGACCGGTCTCTGTAATCCATTAGAGCGTGAATTCAAGCCTGGGTTCCAAGATACAGCACCCAAGCATGCCATTGAATTCCAAGAAAAGTTTTATCAGTCTGAGGTGCACAAATCTATGATGCGCGATCTTGAAGAATACCAACAAAGGCTCGCTGCTGAAAGTAAGGCGAATAAATTTGAAGACGCTGTCCGCGAAGAACATCAAAAGCGTGCTCCTAAAAAGACCCCCTACATTGCCTCTTTCTTCCAGCAAGTCAAGGCACTTACCATACGTGAGCATCATTTGCTTATCAGAGACAGCGAGGCATTGATCTCTCGTTATGGCACCATGCTTATTCAAGGCTTGATCACAGCCTCTTGCTTCTTCTTGCTTCCTTTGGATGGACAAGGTGCATTCAGTCGTGGGGGTGCAATCTTTTTCTCTGCAATGTTCAATACCTTTATCTCGCAATCCGAGCTTGTTCGTTTCTTGATGGGCCGTCCTATTCTTGAAAAGCACAAGCAATATGCCTTATACAGACCGTCTGCCTATTATATTGCCCAAGTTACAATGGATATACCCTACAGCCTGGCTCAAGTTTTATTGTACAACATTTGCTCTTACTTTATGATGGGCCTCAATCTCACTGCAGGCAGATTCTTTACTTCGTTTCTCATTCTTTTCGTATTGACCATGTGTATGACTGGATTCTTCCGTTTCTTTGGCGCTATTTCCTCTAGCTTTTTTATGGCTACTCAGATCACTGGTGTCTTGCTCATTGCTACTACCACGTACACTGGCTATACCATTCCCTATCAAAAGATGCATCCTTGGTTGTTCTGGATCTACTATATCAACCCCATCACATATGCCTACAAGGCCTTGATCTCGAATGAAATGCAAGGCCAAGTGTATTCTTGCGAAGGTACCGGCAACTCTATCCCCTCTGGACCTGGTTATGAGGACTGGAACTATAAAGTCTGTACCATGGCTGGTGGAAATGCTGGGGAGAACTTTGTTCGTGGCGATGACTATCTTCGTACGGCATTCTCTTACAACCCTGAAGATCTTTGGGCTCCGGATTTCGTAGTCGTGGTTGCTTTCTTTATCTTTTTCACCATTCTCACTGCGTTGGCTATGGAATATGTCAAACTAAACAAGTCAGGAAGTCTCACAAAGCTCTACTTGCCTGGAAAAGCCCCCAAACCTCGCACTACTGAGGAAGAAGACGAGCGTCGCCGTCAGCAAGACAAGGTTACTGAAAGTATGGATAAAATGTCTACTGGTACTACGTTTTCATGGCAGCATGTCAACTATACGGTTCCTATCAAAGGAGGCTCTATCCAATTGTTGAACGATATCAACGGTATTGTAAAACCTGGCCATTTAACGGCTTTGATGGGTTCTTCTGGTGCTGGTAAAACTACTCTTCTGGACGTCCTTGCTCGTAGAAAGACTCTCGGTACAGTTGAGGGTGACATCTACTTGAACAACGAGAGTCTTATGAGTGATTTTGAACGTATCACTGGCTATTGTGAGCAAATGGATGTTCATCAGCCTGCTGTCACTGTTCGTGAGGCCCTTCGCTTCTCTGCCTATTTACGTCAACCTGCTGAAGTCTCCAAGGAAGAAAAGGACGAATACGTTGAACAGATTATTCAACTGCTGGAAATGGTCGACATTGGTGATGCTCAAATTGGCCAAGTAGAATCTGGCTTTGGTATCTCTGTAGAAGAACGAAAACGTCTTACGATTGGTATGGAACTCGTTGGTAAACCTCAACTGCTCTTTTTGGATGAACCTACTTCTGGTCTTGACGCACAAAGCTCCTTCAATATCATTCGATTTATTCGTAAGCTTGCCGATGCAGGCTGGCCAGTGCTGTGCACTATTCATCAACCTTCTGCCATCTTATTTGAGTACTTTGACCATCTTTTGCTCTTGGTTCGTGGTGGTCGCACCGCTTACTATGGTGAAATCGGTCCAGATTCTCGCACCATGATTGATTACTTTGAATCTAATGGTGGCCCCAAATGTTCTCCTGATGCTAACCCTGCTGAATACATCTTGGAAGTAGTTGGTGCTGGAACTGCTGGTAAAGCTAGTAAGGATTGGGCTGAAGTATGGCAAACCTCCAAAGAATGCAAGATTCTTGATGCTGAACTCGATGAAATCAATGCCACTGCCAACAAGAATCCTACTCGTGAAGCTCACACTTACTCTACATCGATGGCTACTCAATTCCGTCTCGTATATGGCCGTATGGCTCTTGCTTACTGGCGTTCGTCCGATTACAACATTGGCCGTTTCCTCAACCTCATGTTTACTTCTCTCATCACAGGCTTCACTTTCTGGAAATTAGGCGCATCTTCTTCGGATATGCTGTACAAAATTTTTGCTTTGTTTGGCACATTTATCATGTGCTTTACGATGATTATTCTGGCACAACCCAAGTTCATGACAGAGCGTATGTATTTCCGTCGCGAATATGCCTCTAGCTACTATGGCTGGTTACCTTGGGGCATTTCCGCTATTTTGGTTGAAATTCCTTACGTCTTTTTCTTTGCTGCTACCTTCATGTTTGGTGAGATAAAAAGCTACTAAACACATTGAACCATGTACTAACAGTATACAACAAAATAGGCTTCTATTGGACTACAGGCATGCAAAACACTGCCTCTGCTTGCGGCTACTTTTATATCACATTCGTGGTAATTGTATGCTGGGCTGTCACCTTGGGTTTCGTTATTGCCGCCGTTGCTGAATTGCCAACCATGGCTGCGATTATCAATCCTTTGATTCTGTCTCTCCTCATTTTATTCTGCGGTTTGATGCAATCGCCTAAGGCTATGCCCAAGTTTTGGAGCTCCTGGATGTACTGGCTTGACCCTTTCCATTACTATGTTGAGGGCCTTACTGTCAATGAACTCGAAAACTTGAAGATTGTTTGTACAGATGAGGATCTTCTTCGTTTCTCTCCTCCTCCTGGTCAAACATGCGGACAATACACTGCAAAATTCTTTGCTTACGGAGCACCTGGTTATGTCGCAAATCCTGATGCTATGCAACCTGAACAGTGCGGCTATTGTACATATAAGTCAGGCCCTGAATTCTATGAGTCTAACATGGGTTGGAGCGCTGGCAACAAATGGCGCAACTTTGGCATCCTAATTGCTTTCTTTATATTCAACATAATTGTCTTTTTAGGCCTCGTTTATTGGAAAAGAAAGGGCAGAAGATAGATCTGTTTCAACCTTTTTTTCAATTGTGAATACTCTTATTTTCATTTTTTTATATTTTTACATAATTCATTTTCTGATTAATAATGTTTCCATTTAGAGCATTTGCTGTTATCATTTCATGTATTCTAGTTGCAACATATCTCCTCTTCTCATTTCTGACAAATAAACGATACTTGACATTTATCCCATTTATATACACCTTTTAATAAGAAAAAAGAATTCTGATATAGGCTCTATGAATTTTTTTTTTTTTCATAAATCTTTCGGCTATATCGTTACATTTCCTGCGAGTTTGAGGTAACAAGAAAATAAACAATCATCTCAATTTTTTATATGGTATTATTTGATGTATTCAATTCATTTTCAATCATTAGGTAACAACATTTCTCACAGAAAATGAAAACCAAATTTTTTTTTGCATGTAATAGGAATTAGTTTAGTTTCAAAGGAAAATATTGGACTTTTTGACTAAATAATCTTGTTAAATAGAGCTATTGTTTTTGCAACAACTTGCAAAAGAATGCTCCAGGTAGATGCTTGTTTAAATATAAAATATTGATATCTGCAAATAGAAGCCTTACAAAGCTATCTGAATTAGCTCTGACTGTTGCAAATAGTGCCGTAAATTATAACACGCAATTTTTTTCTGGCTTCATTTTGAAAATAATGCTTTCGATTTCCTTCTGCTGCTATCGTTTTAATTTAGTAACTGTTGTCAAAAGGCATTTAACCACATTTCAGCTCTTTTTGCGAGAAAGGAATCATAAACGTGTCGATTAGAGGATAGAGTCTCGATATTACCTTGGGCAGTTTCTTATTTCATTTAGTACAATTTATTTCAATTGTTATTAGTAGATTTCATGGCTACATTGATTTATTAGCAGACCCTCTGTCAAATAAGATTCATGCAGATCGCCAGGATAAGCGTATTTTGTTTAAACCCAAACAATAAGCACCAAGCGTAGCGAAAAGTGCGAGCAGAAACAGTACATACCCTTAGTTTATACAAGTGAATAGTTTTTATACATCTCGAATCCATAGCCACTCTTCGTATACGTGTATGAAACGTCTTATAAAGGATTTACAAAAATCGGTGCTCCTCTCGGTTAGATTTACGAAATTCAGCACGGTTATCTCAAATGTCTGTGTAAACAGTGCACATATTGTGCAACAAGACACGCATGATACAGGAAATATTAACCACATTAGCCAACAGCACTGAAATATTAGTCGTTTAAAAGTTATGTGTCTCTTATTGGTAGGCTTTGATATGCTGTGATACACCGTGTCTCCCTTTTTTTGTATAAGTACTCGAGTACAATCAAAAGTTTAGATCCGTTTCCTTTCTTGTTTTTTTTTACCCATTTAAAACAAGCTCATTTACAATGGCAGAAAATTCAGACTACCAGGCTTTTCCAGTGCTAAATCAGCAATTTATTGTAGACAAAAAATTCCAGTTTATTCGTGAAATGGGACAGGGAGCATACGGTGTCGTTTGGTAACTATTCGATAGAGGGAATAGTTCAGGGAACTCATATATAATGTAAAAAAAAAAAAAGTGCTGCCAAGGATACAGGTTCCGATGAACAAGTAGCTATCAAAAAGGTAAACGCTTACAAGGGCATACACTACAAGGCAACAAATAGCAACTAAACAAAACGCGTTTGTGTTTGAGAGTATAGGTTTGTCGTATATTCGAGAAGACAATCCTTGCAAAACGAGCCTTACGTGAAGTCAAGCTGCTCAAGTTTTTTAATGGGCACGAGAACGTAATAAGTTCAACACAGTGTGACAAAATCAAAGAAGAGCACGATCACTGAAATGTGTCATTAGATAACCTCGGTTCTCGACATGGATATTGTCAACTTTCAAGATTTCAATGAAATGTTCGTAACCACTTTGCTAGCATGGGAGTATTCGATTGACCGTTCTTGCGAATAGATATCTTGTGCAAGAGCTCATGGAAGCTGATCTTCATCAAATTATTCGCTCCGGTCAACCTTTAACGGATGCTCACTTTCAATATTTTGTATATCAAATCTGTAGAGGGCTCAAATACATCCACAGTGCCAATGTAAGTTTTTCAATCGATTTTTTTTTGCTCGGTTTGCATATGTTAATGTTTACACAAGGTATTACACAGAGATTTGAAACCAGGTAAATTCGGAATATATTGAACAGCATGAAAATTTGTGTAATCAAATATCTATAAAGGTAATCTTCTTGTTAACGCTGATTGCGAGTTAAAGGTAAATTCAGCTTTCATATAATAGTTTTTGCGCCAAATTTCGCTTAACTTGATAAAAAACAGATCTGTGATTTCGGCCTGGCTCGTGGCTATTCTGAAAACGACGAACATAATGTCGGTTTCATGACTGAATACGTAAGTTTGGGTTTTTAAATGTATATCGTGGTATAATCCAACATCATTATTGCATCAAGGTCGCAACAAGATGGTATCGATCACCTGAAATTATGCTTAGTTTTCAAAACTACACTAAAGCCAGTAAGGTATTCTTTCATAACAAGCCAGTTTGCCTATTTACCGATGTATTACATAGTTGATATGTGGTCTGTCGGCTGCATTTTTGCAGAGATGCTTGGTGGAAGACCACTTTTCAAAGGAAGAGACTGTAAGAAGGGGGGGGGGAGAATTCATGAAATTTAGTTTATGGTGATTGACAAGAGGCTGACATGCTTCTCATCTAGATGTCGATCAGTTGAACCAAATCTTGGGTATCTTAGGTACACCTGACGAAGAAACCTTACGTCGCGTAGGAAGTGAGAGAGTAAGTTGAGTGGATGTAGTAATACCTGAAAAGACAACTAACAGCACGCGTGTTTTTCAGGCACAAGTTTATATTCGTAGCTTACCTCATATGCCAAAGATTCCTTTCGAGAATCTGTATCCTAGAGGTATGACATGCAGACACACACATATCAGATTGAATAGCTGATTTAATCCATCTAGCCAACCCAATGGCAATCGATCTTTTGAACAAATTGTTGGAGTTTGATCCGTCTAAACGCATTAATGTCGAGGAAGCGCTGTCTCACCCATATCTCAGTGCCTATCACGATGAAGATGACGAGGTAATCCGCGTTTCTGTTATAGCCAAAAGAATGCTATCTGAACATTTGTTTACATATATACATAGCCAACACATAGCGCAACTTTTGATTTCTCTTTTGAAGTGGTAGACTCAATTGATGATATGCGACGCATGATTGTCCAAGAAGTCGTATCCTTCAAAGAAAACAAAAAGTTTTCCCAGCAGCGCAACAACGTCAATATTGGTGCTAATTTAAAGCGTCGTGAAAGGTGAGTCCTAAAGCCAAAGTCTTTGTTTATATACAGTTATTGTAAGGCTAATACAAAAAAAAAAAAAAAAAAAGTATGTCTGCAAAAGATCGTGAAACATTGTCAGCGGCCCAGGCAGCAGCTCAGGCAGCGGCATCTGCAGCTGGAAACGCTGGATTAAGTGGAGCTACTGTCGAGCCACCAACTCACCATATGGATATTGATAACGCTTTGGAGAGAGAATTGGGGGGAGTTGTCTAATAATATACCCTGTTTATTTAGACATACACTTTGAACTTTTTGAATAAAAGAGACCGCTTACTTTTTGCTGAATCTTTTGCACCTATTTGTACGCATTGCTTATCTATGATATCGAGTATTTGATATGAATGATGTCAGATGTAAGTATGTATGGAATACGGCTAGCCAAAGAGTATTTTTCGTTTCTTTTCCTTTTTTTTTTTCCATGCGTCCTAATTCATACTTTAAATAATGGTACAGTATTTAACACCCAAGCTACTCTATATTTGCCTGTACGGCGTATTAGGTTCAGCAATTCCATATCTCTCGCTGTTTTATGCAGATAGCTTGCACTTGTCGTCACAACAGATTGGCATTATCTTGGCCATAGCTCCTTTTGTCCAGAGTGTGGCCTGTCCGTTTTGGACGATGCAAGTGGACAAAAGACCCCAATGGCATGGCACTCTCATGGCGATTCTGATGTTTATAGGAGGCATCAGCATCGTCTCCCTCATGTTTGTACCCGTGGTTCTTGCTCAAGGAGCGCCATTCGCAACACTGTCAATTACAGTCGCTCTTGCAGTTAGTTTTGCTTTTTTCGGACAGCCAGTAACTGTACTGGTCGACAGTGCCGTATTGAAGATACTAGGAGAGAATGGTGTATATTATGGTAAGCGGGAACGTGGAGAAAGAGAATTATATATATATATATATATACAAAAAGGCAGATTAGCAGATTTACTGTATATTTTACTTGTACTGCTATGTAGGCGATCAGCGGCTGTGGGGATCGATATCAAATGGCGTTTGTATCCTGGCTGTTGGATATTTCATTGGCCAATTTGGAATCAACTGTGCTTTTTACATATTTGGTGTCAGTGTAATGGCATTTATCTCAATTGCCCTGTGTACGAGCGTAGTTGTTACAGACAGCAGGTTAACAAATGTAGCCGACGGGGAGCGAGATCCGCTTCTAATTACACAAGCTAATAAAGGATTTTACTCGGCAGACCCGATTATCGATGATGACCTGATTGACTTCGATGTTCCTTCGCCCAACGTTCGACGTATCAGTAGCACAGCCAGTAGTCATGCAAACACACTGCTTCTCGATAATGAGCAGAGTCTACTAAACTTACAACGCACCGTGACATCGCTGGTGGCTCGCGATGTGCATGATGAAACCAACGTATTGCTTGATCAGATGGGCAGCTTACCGCCTTTGGGTCTCGCCTTATCCCACATCCCGACAGTCGACACCTCATTGGCAGCATTTGCCAGTGTTTTGGACCAACACGAAGCATACGAGATGGGAGTAAGTTTGAAGAGTACGGTATTCGGATCAGCCAAAGTTTGGACATTCTTATTCATGACGCTATTATTCGGCGTATTCTATTCGATGGTTGCACAGTTCTTGTTCCTATTTTTAAAGCAGGACCTAGAGCTAAGCTCGTCTGCAATAGGATGGACGGGGCCGCTTGGAGGACTAGCAGAAGTTTCGACGTTTTACGTCTCTCGGCTTGTAAGTTGTTTATGTACGAATTTGTATGATGACAGCCGACTAAATTTGTATGTTTTTGCAGCTGCTAAAGAAGTACAATATCAATAGTCTGGTCACTTGCTCACATCTGACCATTATCCTCAGAAATGTAGTTTATAAAACGCTAGTTCCGAAACAAAGCACAGTTTGGATAGTATTATCCTTACAATTACTAACTGGTAAGTTCAAGTACAACAGATATTCAGCACCATAGTAATATATTCTTTGTGCGTGCGTATTAAGGTTTTTCCTATGCAATGATCTGGTCAACTTGTGTATCAGAAGTAGACTTGATGTTTCCAGACGACCAAAGGGCAGTTGCACAGGGCATTCTTGCTGCTCTGTTCTCAGGTCTTGGATTTGGACTGGGCTGTATTCTGGGTGGTTTTGCGTATGATAATTATGGATCCCAAATGCTGTTCAATGTGTCCATTGCTGTCGCAGTTATCAGCTTAATCGTATTTTGGTGTGGTAGATTATCCAAATCTTAATCGAATTACTTGGTCCTTCCTCACTCCTTTTTCTTTTCTTTTCCTCCTACTATAATATATTTTATTAAGTCTCCTTCTTTCACTCCTAATGCTAAATAATTATACCAGCCTGCTCAATAAAAGGTATATGTACAGGCTAATAATTGACCCTGTATTGTGGTAGAACTACTCCCTTCTATTACATCTCAGGCTCATCACCAGACTGCGCTTCCTCTTTACATGCATCCTCAACTTGCGCCACAAAGAGCATAAAGCTTAATTAACCAAGGCGGGGCACAAACCCTCCTTGTGTGTGTAAGACACACAATCCCACCCCCCATATCTTATCCTCCTATCATTTTGAATTGCAAATCTTGATTTAATCTGAAAAAATCATCTAATGCTGAGTTTATTCGATTACACATGGGCGACGTGGCGGATTCAGGTACCA
>MU619250.1:101592-133509 GCA_025201805.1 Parasitella parasitica
AAAGACCTAAAAGAAGAGATTATCAAAAATAGATGATATCCGAGGTTTCATGATATAGTTGATAATCTAGCATTCTTGACGATTTGTATTGAGCACAAATGACAGGATTCCATGAAAAAACTTTTATTTTGCAAATACAAAGCACACTATTGGTATGTTTGCTGCATACAATAAGGACAAAGATCCCTAGATGATTCTATATAATACCTTCTCTGTTTCGATTTTATTCCTTTTTTGATTGCACACATGGCTTAAATTTTAAGATTTTCCAACATTAGTAAGTTTAGGCGTCGAGAGCCTTATTCTTTTTTCTAACATGTTAAACTCTAGATTTAGTCAAATATAGACGACATGAATTAAGAACAAATGTAACAACTACAACGAATATATTGTGCTACATGAAATGAAAAATATTTATGCTCTCCTAACTCACCCCCTTTTGCTTTTTTCTCCCCCTCCTATAAAAGTACTTTCTCCGTGGGTATACATGGCTGTTTGCTGACCCAAATAGAATATTAGAACACCAAAAATACTGGGAAAAATGTCTTTTCTCCAACTCTGAATACAAATAATATTAAACCGGGCTCTTTGATGACACATTTCTGACATGTGCATCTCGTTTTACCATCTTCCTGGTGTCGATTTCTGCCGAAATATGTATTTTGCATGTTGCGCGCACTCTATAGATGTCAGAGAATGAGCATAAAGAAAAGCAGAAGAAAGAATATTCTACTTATAGCCCGGTCGATAGATTGGGTCAAAGAAAGCCCAAAAAGAAAACAGCCTCCTTATTCTGTTCACTTTCTTTATCATCAAGAAAGAATTGCAATTCCTAGTATGGAAATAGTTTCTTCTAAACTTGACATGAATTTGACGCATATTCTCAAATGATTTTAGGCTGTACAACAGACACACACTCCACTATTATATAAATCATATTCTAGCTTTTGTATTCTTTATACTTTTTTTTGCTTCCATACCAACATGAAATCTGAAAACTGTTCATACCAACCACTCTCACCTTACAACTCAAACTTTAACGATCCTGGCTCTGTCTCTCCGTCCTCTACTTGTTCTTCTTCCTCCATACCCTCTCTATCGACTCCGGAGCCTGAGTTTGATGATCAAAAGACAAGAAACAACATAATCCAGCATTTGGTCTCAAAGCCAAAGCCTAAAAAACAATACCAATGTACTCAATGTTTAAAAAGTTTTACTCGTCCGAGTGCTCTTCAAACACACTCTTATACCCATACTGCTGAAAAGCCCTTCCAATGCCAAAGGTAAGCTTTTTTTTCTTCTTTGTTTGTTGTTATATCGATGGAAACTAAGATAACTCTAGTCCTAATTGCGGTCGCTCTTTCTCTGTTGTTTCCAATCTGAGACGCCATTTCAAGGTACACCAGAAGGCTGCTGTGGGTGACAAGCTGTCTGCTGAGGATCGATTGCGTTGTGTTCGTAACTTGATGGAAAGAAGTGATAGAATTCTAGCAACCAAAAAGCAGATCTTACCCTACAGCGCTCCTGCGCCTTATCAACCTATCTCGCAGCAACTTGAACAAAGAAGCCACTTACCGCTGCCTCAACCACAGCCATCACAGCACTATCAATACCATCTTGCCTATCATCCTATACCTGACTTGAGCATGAACAACAACTCTCTTTTCGCTCAACAAAGTATGGCTACTTCTGGCTCAAAGCTTTCAACGTACTGGTTGAATCAGTACAGTAATACATCCTCATCCGCTCCAAGTACTGCGGCTCCTTCAAGCCATATGAGCAACAGGTACCCTTCTTATGGTGGCAATCCTACTTTGCAATCATTTGAAGAATCACGACATGTATAAAGATAGCAAGTCATCTTTTATGTGCTATTTTTATTTCACAATTGTATATATTTATTGATTAACTAATAGTATATGGCTTACCATTCTCTTTAACGTTCGTTTATACTATGCTTATGATTATTCTTTTTTTTTTTTTTTTTTTTTTTTTTTTTTTTTTTTTTTTATATATATAATTTCATTTACACACGCATATTTTATTTATATACCTATTATTTCAATTATCAAATAAAAGCTTCTGTTCCTTATGTTAGTAAAACAAGCGTTTGCGTATAGAAATTTAAGCTTTTTTTTTTTCGAAGTGTAAATATAGTATATGCAATCCAAGAACTAACCAAGAAAAATAAAAGCTTATTTTTTGTATTTAAATTGAGAGCGAAAGGAGGCCTGATATGAATAAAATGTTGAATCAAATCCCATTGATCCAATTACCATGGAGTACTATTTGTTGTGATGATCAGTTTCCTTTTCTTTATTTTTGTACGGATCCCGGGAACTGCAGTATAATACATACAAATAAATTAAATTGGGTAATCAGAAGCTTTTCATTATTATTATGAAGTTTTTTCGTGACACATCGATAGGAGTTGTTAAAAAGAAGAAATGTTCGAACATTGAAGTTTTACAGATTTTATACTAAGTTATGCAGTACTGTTTTTTTTTTTTCATGACGATACTAAGATCACTTTTTGACGATATTTAACAGGACCATGTTAGTCAATCCTGTTCAGGAAGAGTGGGTCGCCTTCTGTAACACAGCATTTCAACTAAATCAATAAAATTGTACATTTTGCGTCCATTCACCGAATGTCTCATTCTGTAAAGTAAAGTGGGAAAAGAAGGGCGACAAGGCCTTTATTACTAACATAGGGTGAAAATGCTTCATGCTTATTTTCTGGCGTTTTTTGTCAGAGTAGCAGTTTCGCTATCATCCAAGCTATTATAATATTTGTCATTAGTGAAGAGTCATATGATTGACCTAAATTTCGACTTACTGATCATCGTCGTACTCATCGCCTTGATCTACGTGTAACAGCGCACTCTGCTCGCCTCCTTTATCACCACCTTTTGAATGGTTATACCCACTGCCACTATTCTTTTTATAACGCAAATCCGATAATTCGACGTTTTTGGTAATAGGCGGATTATCACCATCTTCCTCCTCATCTGTGAGTTCGCCGCCCAATTCAAATATCGCTGTTTCATCGTCCACCCTACGATGATTTGCATGAGATCCTCCTGATCCATTAGAATTGCTATTTCCGCCCTCTTGAGTTTCTTGATCTTCAGCTCTTCGCAGTCGCTCTTCCAAATCCAAAGCTTCCTCTTCGTCTTGACTGATTTGCATCAAACCGTATCTGGCATTGTTTCTAGTGGGTCTCCATAAAACCACAATAACCAAAAATACAATAAAATACAGCACGTTCAGTAATCCATCCAGCATGACCCAGCGATATTTCCAGTTGTTTGCTGCCCAGTCAATCGCCATACGCCCAGAGAAGGCAAACATATTAATGATGAAAATTCCAATGACAGCAAGCACTGAGAATAGCAAGAGTCGATAGAGACGTTTGTACATGAGCACCTTGACATGCTGCTTGCGTAATTCCAAATCACGGATGGTGTTTGTGATGGAATTGAGCGTCCAGACGTAGAAAATCGTCATGGTAATGGACAAAGGGAAAATGACCAACAGAATCAAAAGACCAGCCGTCTCTGGTGACAAGAGCATTGTACCTAGTGTGTAGATTACACCGAAAAAGAAATGGGTGCAGGCAAGGACGATGCATTTCTTCATCATGGAGCCAAGGCTGGGTCTATTGTGAAAGTTAGTAAGCTAAACGTGTCTGAATTCCATAGCCAGACATTTACTTGACAACACTGTAACCCATGCACACGATCAAAAGCATAAAGAAGGACATGCTATTATCCAATATTTAGTACATGGCTATCCGCTACAGTACTGCAATAAATACCTTGTTCTACCTGCATTTAATAATGCAACAAGTGCCAGTAATCCATAAGCTTTTTTTTTTTTTTTTTTTAAAAAAGAAAAATAAGACTTTACTATCTGTGTCCATCCAGAGAATTTCATCAAACTTACATGTCTTTCCACTCTGATTATAAGCTTCCCAAAAACCGAAATTGAATGCCATTTCGACAATCAAATAGAATATTGCTGCCGACAAGAATTGCTATACAATGCTTGAGTGCATTTGCCCAACGAAAAATCCGCACACAGGCCAACTTACTTGAACGGGTAAAATGTCCTCCCAATTCCGATAACTTTGGATAAACCAAAATATGCCAACGGCAAAGTAAACACAAGCAAAGGCCCCATACAGCTAGAGCATTTGCATGTTAATCAAACCGAAATTACCCACTCATTGCATACTATGCAGCACAACATACCAAAAGTTTAGGATAATCAGAGGCTGGTAATTCACCATAGGGGTGCTTCCATTCAACCCAAGCCTCAAACCAAGTTCCATTGTCTTTTCCTGCAGGAACCAAAGCCACACAGTAGTAACCTGTATTCTCAACCTTATACAAGGCCATTTCAGTTTGGTTGCCTGTCATTGTAAACGTAGATGTCAAGATGCTGGAGCTATTCTTTTGATCAGATGGGAGATTGGTGATGAACTGGCCAATTTCAGAAGATGAGCACAGCTTATGTGAAACTGCTAATTGGTCGCAAACATACACCATCTGATATATGGAAGCTTGGTATGACTAGATGTATATGTATATATAGCATGTATACGGCTTACCTCTCCACTTTGCTCATCGTATGCTCCAAGGTGTTCAAAGTCTTGCCATTCATATATGAGCAACGCTACATCGCCATGAGATTTCTTACCGATAGAGACTGCATGCATGATATTTTGTCAAGATTTTTCAACTAATGTCTAATTTAATATACTTGCCTTGTATGAAAGGTTGAGAGCCTCCAGGAATAGATTCTTTGCTCCACACACCTGAGCAAGACGTTGCTGAATAGTCGTCGCTAGTCTAGCATAATTGCATTAATCTTTGCTTTTCTTGCTTATACTCGAAATATGTGAATTACCAAAGGAACTTCCTCGGCGTTCAACGTACTGATCAAGGTGGCCAAGAGGAAAACGAGAAAGTATGCTACTTTCCAAGCCTTGATGTTTGTCATTTTTGTGATTTAGTTGAACTTGGCTCGGTCTGTGTGTATATGTGTTTGTTATGGTGAGTCTATTGCTCCGCTTTTTTTTATCAATATTATACACTATGATTGAGATGTTTGAAAGATTTAGCAATAGGGTTTCTTTGGAAAACTACAATACAAAGGAAAGGGCCATCTGTTGTTTCGCGACGCATTTTAAATTTCTCTTTGGGCGCATATTATTCGCTCAAAGAGAAAAAGAAAAGCGCATGCTACTGTTTTTGGTGTGTCAAGAAAACGGTGTATTAGGAAGAATACAATCGTTTAGCGTATACTAGATGTGTAGCCCCATATAAAAATTATTATACTGTGGTTTTCTGAAATGATTATCAATAAGGATCTTGAGCATGTTTTTTTTATTACAAATGGGGCTTTTTAAAATATGGAATATGAGTGAATGTCCAGCCAAGAGAAGGCAATGCCAATAATTGCATCGTAATTGCAAATGTAATATAGTGCATATGTTACTAAAGTGTTATTACTACGATGCTGGCAATACCATTATTGCTCTGCAAGTACGTTCCAGCAAATAACGACGCTTTGATTTGCAGCTTTCTTTGCCTTGATCTACCTGATCTTCTTTTTTTGAGCTCGAATCTAATATGGATGGTGAAAAAATTCGACCTCCTCCAACACATGATAAAAAATTTGGTTGTTTTCTATCAATCTCTAAAGAAAAACAATTATATACAATACGGCTCTACATACGTTTGTAGATTATTTTATTGTGCATCTAATAATATGGTTTTTAAATATGATTCAAATCAAAAAACCTGAAGAGCTTGCAATTGAAATGAAATGTGTTTTTCGACTAAAAAGTCGATTTCTTGTATGAGTATTACTAGAAAAGGCAATTGTATATCAACCTTAAAATAATACTGTATCTATATTCTGCGGCGGTTTCGTGTATTGATCTTTCTCTGGTATAAGCTCATAGAAAATAATTTGAAACATACCACATTTCAGAACCGTTTGATGTGGTTTTGAGTGTGTGAATCGGTCCATAATGGGATAAAGTAGACTAAAAAAAAAAACTACCCCCGTAAAGAAAGCTTACTGAAGACTACAAAGCAAGGTTTCCATTCGTTAAACATTTCATAATACCTTCATGATAATATTTGATTAAATTAGTTTTTGGCATGCAATAACGTTGAAATTTCCATTTGTTGGTAAGCAACCAGCAATTGTCCGGAGGATCACAGATTTCTGTCGAAGCAATACCGCAATGTCACGGAAAATTCCGGGCAATTTTTTTTTATGGAAGGCTTGCTTTTGAGAAAGAGCATTTTGTGGATGCCACAGCCAACAAGCCTTAAAGAACCTCCTCTTTTTATCAATATGTCAGACCGGTATGTCATATTAACATTTTAGAGAAACAATCAAAAATAGTAGACGGATAGAAGAAAGACAGATCGAGGGATAACTGTTTACGCTGATGAGATGGATATTTCGATGGATGGATTGATTGATAGATGGATAAACATGTCTCTGTTATAAATGATGCTCAACATGTGCCTCTTGTTTTTTTTTTCTGCATTTTAATGGATATAAAGCAAAGCTCACATTCACTTGTAAACATGGCAACCATATTTACTCGGCTGTTTTTTTCATCGCTTGTAGTAGTATTAACATTTCAACATGTTGATATGCTTGATTTTACATGAATAAGGGTCTCCTCAGCCAGCCCCTTTGGATCTAATCGCAAGTTGACAATATCCTCTCTTCTGTCTTTTTCTATTCGTCTATCATCTCAATCACTCGACCGATTTATTAACCTCCTCTGTAAACCATCTAGTCTTTACAGTAAGGGCCGTGTTTTGGGTTTCGAGCGTGCTAAGCGTAACCAAAACCCCAATGTCTCTTTGATCCAAGTTGAAGGAGTCCAAACTACTAAGGACGCCCAATTCTACCTCGGTAAGCGTGTTGCCTATGTTTACCGTGCACAACGTGAAGTCAATGGTTCCAAGATCCGTGTCATCTGGGGTCGTATTGCCCGTACTCATGGTACCAATGGTGTTGTTAAGGCTCGTTTCAGAAAAAACTTGCCTCCCAAGGTCTTTGGTGCTTCCGTTCGTGTTGTAAGTATCTGCATGATAAATAATCATTCGATTGATCAACTAACTTGTACTCACAGATGCTTTATCCTTCAAACATCTAAATTGTATTGTCTGTTTTTTTTATTAACCCATAATAAAATAAAATAGCTGTTAGAAAAAGAAACCTTGGACTTGAATTATTGATAATAGCTGTCGAATTGGGCATATCTCAATCTATTATCTGATACAACCCTGAATGTCAATTTTGTTTTCTTTTTATCCAATCAGATAAATGTTCTTGCTTTGAAACATGCCATGGAAAATGTGCTTATCAGATTGGAAAAAGCGGCTCTTTTACTTGATTAACAAATATGTTGAGAAATTTCATCAACAAATCTGCTACAACAAGCAGTAGGGTCTCGGCCAAAATGTCTTTTATGTTGACAACAGCATGGTTTTATCATGAAAAGGTAATTAGGGCCCCATTTTTTTTTTCTTACTTGAATTTTTTGATATCCAATTTGCAATCAAGTTAATTGATCATGACGAGAAGTCCCACAATGTGAGATCTTTCCCAACGAGAGACCTCAATGTCAGCACGGGACTTGTTGCGATGTCATGAAGCTTTTAATTAAAGTCGATGATGCTATTGGTAGGATTGCCGTGACAGAGTGGGTATGTGAAATGACATTGGATCTTAAAAACATGGAAATCGCACTTGCCCACCTGTCAAACTCCATTGGCTCCAGTAAGTATTTTGGCAAATCATTCATCATCTTGGATGCTGTCTGATTTATTGCCGCCTGTTGGTGCTCGCCGAGGATGCCATTAAATCAGCTATTAGACACTACTAGTCAAAGCGTAAAACATTGCACGCTGCATAACAGATCGTTTGCTGGTAACACGAAAACACCATCTTCAAACGCCTCTGTCTTGTTTCCACCCCCTCCTTTTTTTTTTTGGTTGATATGATGGAGAATCAACTACGACAGCGTCTTAATCATCATCTTAATATACAGACTACTGCTGTTACGCTACCAACTATGATGCACCCATAAGAGTCTAAATGCCACCCTCAAGTTTCTTGATAAATAAAGCTCTATCTTGTAATGTGGACATCTTACTAGGTGGCGTGTGAAGAGCGAGAATAGCAAGGAGTTGGTTTAAAAAGGGGGATGTTTGTTTTATTCTTCTCTTCTTTATCCTTTTTTTTTTTCTCTCTCTCTCTTGAAAATTTTACCATGCCAGCGGTTTATACCGTGTTTTTAACCATAGGCTTGTTGATATCAGGTAACGTCTTGTTTGTGTACACATGTAAACGAGACCACGATTGGCTAACTATGCGAAAATTACCCAAGGCGTTGGTATTCCATTGATATTGACTTACCAAGATAACCAAAAGATCTACGTCAAACAGGATGATGGCAAAGACGGGGAAGAGTTTTATTATTTCAGTCAGCCGTTGCTCCAAACATCCATGATATTCTTGGGCGAGCTCATCTGTATCTTGGTGATTCATCTTGTTACAAAGACTCCCTCTATGCTTGATCGTTCGATGCTCGAAGCTGTGCAGCCGCATAATTCCAACTCGTACAGTGACTATAACGACTGGGCTATGCCTCGCACCTCAACCTGGTCTTGGTCTGCTGCATGGTTTATCCTGCCTAGTGCATGCGATTTGATAGCTACCACCGTAAGACGCTCTTTTAACCAGGGCAGGGCATAGACATGTATCTAACGTTGCTTTTTCAGCTGCTTAATCTAGGACTGATCTATACGACTCCTTCTGTGTATCAAATGATGAAAAGCAGCATTGTCGGCTTCTCTGCCATTTTTAGCTGTGTTTTCCTCTCTCGCAAGTTCTTTAGCAAGGAATGGATATCTATATCGGCGATACTTTTGGGCACATTGGCCATCATTGGCTCCGTGCTGTATAAAGACAAGGTAAACTACCTAGGCCCTGTCTATTTGCTCGTAGCACAGCTGTTTGTCGCAGGTCAGTTTATCTTGGAAGAATATCTGATGGATCGCTATCAGCTTGATCCCGTCAGAGCCATGGGCATTGAAGGCGTATTCGGCACTTTTTTGTTGGGCGGTGTGTTGGTTATCACTGCGCTATTTGGTCAGAACGAATTCGACATTACTCAAGGGTTTCAAGATGTGGTTAACTCTTACAACTTGTGGCAAAGCGCCCTTTTGTTGGCATTCCTGGTGGCCATCTTTAACTTTTTTGGTTTGGCGGTGAGCTCCAACATTGGTGTTCCGGGACGCAGTATGATTGACACTTCAAGGTTTGCCTCTTGTAATTTGCTCCACTTGATAGTTAATTAACAACTTTCTCTATAGAACAATCCTCACTTGGGTCATCGCTATTCATTATGGATGGGATTCGTTTTCTTGGCTGGAGCTCGTTGGTTTTACCATTTTGGTCTTTGGCGTGTTCATCTTTAACGGCGTATTTTCTAGCTTGAAGTCAAGCGTTGTAGGCGAATCAACTCCACTATTATCTTGAGTTTCCCACGTATGTAATAAAATGTTTTTATACAAATATTATGTCGTTCGATCCAATTAAGAGGGAACAACGATGTCACTTGCATACACATAACATTCTATGTGACAAAGGGTTGTTAGCGATCTGCACAATATTTTAAAGGGATTCTGTGTGTTTCAAAATAATACTTCTAACCGCAGAAAAGCCAGGTACCATTTTACATACCGTAAAAGCTGAAAACACCTGCAGCCGTTGACACTTGCTAAGCGATCACTGCTTTGAGTTTGATAGATGCTACCAGCTTATAAAAATTGTTATCTAACCTGCAATTAATAAGCAACGCTGGTTTGTGATTCTGCAAAGAAAACAACCAATACAGCGCAATGCTTGCACTTGTAAGTAAGCATTCCATTCTTGAAATCAGACTTTTCAGAGTTCGCAAAACACTGACGATGGCTTCAAAACACCATTTTACAGGTCGGTAACCTTGGTCATTTATAGGCCCATTATTTCCAAAATAACTCTCGGTGATAAGCGCATCTAGACCCTGCCTCGATCAATTCTATTAATTAGTTGGTCGATTCTCAAGGTCTCTCCTAAAAATAAAGGAAAATGTAATATAGCTACGGGAAATATTGTACTTGGTAATAGCTTCCTTTATGGCTGCTGCATTGAACCCATGACTTAATCTTGTGCATTTGGTTCAGCTCGGCTCTAATTTCTTTCAAGGCATATGAATGTAACCGTATGTTGGGTAGTTTTGTACAGTCATTATCCATGTAGCCACTGCTGTCAATATTGAATTTGCCGAAAATAATACGGAGAGCAAATATGCAACTAATACCATTCTTCATTTGCTTATTGTATAGAGTTGAGCATATATCCACCTTATTTAAGTGCGGATTGAATCACTTTATGCTGTGCAGTAATTATCTATTACCTGCCTTCTGATCAAGGAACTAACATTCATCATTCTTGGCACATGCTATTGGTATTAACGATACGTGATGGCAGCATTTTCTAAATCTTGGCAGCAGAAGACGGTGTACCCAAATTGTATTTGGATGTACTCAGCAGTTCCTCCTGCCTTGATATTCTATTACTTAACAACTAGTGTTGATGAAAATAAACTTTTCATTGTGTGTCATGTTGTCTATCAAAATCTTGTAACTGTGTGACCAAATATTTGAACAGTTGTGCTTTCCAGAGTACTTGCTTCAGGAAGCTTTATTCCCCGCCTCTACAACTGAGAATGCTCTGGTTGCAGCCACTATCAACTCATCAGCTCGTTCTATATCTTTATCCTCAAAGCCCAAAATGTATGCATATATTTAACAATGTCGCCAACGAAAACAAAGAAACACAAGACCGCAATAGAGGCTGATTATAAGACTTTCTTAACAATGACACTCATGAGATCATTCAGACATCTTGAAAAATTACAAAAAAAAAAGTTGAAAGGGCTACAGAAAGTGAATCATGCAGCATTCATCAAAAAGACCGAATCTCTGGGTTTATTTATGAATAAATGCAAATGTAAATGCTGAGAGCCAAGCTCTAACTAAATGTGTATCTCCATCAAATTTGGATGGTCTAATAGGCACAAAGAGCACCTTTCTCGTACAATACAAAAAGTAATTATGCTTCATTATACTTTTTGAAAGGTTTCAAGTCGATTTGGTTGATTGTGAACACATCCACACAAAGGTTGAAAAGGATTGACAAAGAACCCCAAGACCTCCTGAGTACATCTGTTCATTCATTTTGTACCATAAGACACACATTGGGGGGAGGGGGTTCTTTGTATTAATCTCTTTGATTCATGTCCCTTTGTGCAAGCCGGTATAAAAGAGGGCCATTTGTCGCAGAGATAAACAAAAACAAAAAAACTTTAAAAACGAAAAACTTTAAAAATAACAATGAGCAATCAAAAAACAAAGGAAACCAAAGAAATTTATTACCGGTGCATAGTTTGTAAGTTATTGGACGTTATCATTTCTAACAGTTGCATGGCCATTAACAGCAACAATCAATCATTTGTAGATGTCGGCGATAGTGACATTAAATTCTCTTACTTTTCGGAAGGAAATCGAGATGAAATAAGAGCCATGAGACGGTAAGCTTTATAAAATGCTGCGTATAGTAATACCTTGCTTCAAGTGTTAACTTTAGCTTTATTAAATAGGGAACCCAAGCATGATAAGTTTTTAAAACTTTTGCAAAGTGTCAAGCCCTCTGGCAAAAAAATCGAAAACTGTGATAACGAGTTCAAAGGTCTCCACAAGTATTTGGATCAGTTGATTGAATCTCGTTTCAAAATTCTTACAAATCAGGGCATTGGATATTGCTTCGTTTTACAGGACTACAGTCTTGAATACAAGGAGGCGTTACGCATCGCCCTTGACACTTCAGGCTTTTGCACTCTCGCTGATGCTAATCAAGTTTTAATTCTCAGTGATGTAGAAGCTGCGGCTTTTTCTGTTGCCAGAGAAAACACTGAAGACATTATGGTTGTTAGCTTGAAGAACGATCAAGTGATAACAGCAAATGTATCCAAGCAAGCAGTGAAAATCATTGGCAATGCAGAGAAACTCAACGCTAATCTTCTGTCCAATCTCAAGAATGAATTTACCTCTTTGGTCCAGGAAGCACTTCGCACATCCAGGATAAAAACAAAGTTGCCTGAACCGTCAGCTATAGATTTTGATGCTGAATGGGAGCACTTTAAGAAAAACTCGCAGGTATGTAGGCCTACTCATATGTCGCACCTTCAGCTCGTCTCATTGACTTTATTTCGCAGAATTTCAGTGAAGATAATCAAGGCGCTATCACTTTTCTCTTTAAGCACTCGCTTGAAAATCTTATAACTACTGCCCAAGAAAGCGGAAAACTTTTGCAACCCATCAAGGATGCTCTCAATAGCATCGAAAAGATTGATCGCAAAGGAAACAAGCTTGTTGTCCTTAATGATTTGGGTTACTTCAGCGGTTATATTAACAACAAAGTGAACATTCTATCTCCCAAAAGCTCTCAGTCCCATGAGACAGCATTAAAAGTGGTGGTGGAAGTCAACGAATGTCTACAAAGTACAAAAAAAAATTATGATCATCTTTGCGGAGAATTATGGAAAGAACAAAATTGTGGCACGAATTACGATGCAGTGAAAAAAGAACACGACAGAGCTACCCAAGAATATGAAAATGCTCAGAAAAGATACGAGGAAGTTACCAAAAAGGAAAAAGACACCTGGACCAACAGTTTCACCGTAATAGAAACTGACAGTTTGATGAAGGGCGTCTGCGTAGCATGTAAACCTATGGTTTCTGATGTTCCTGCCTCTGTAGGCGAAAGAACCTTCGGTACCAAAGAGATCCTGTCTCTGGATGAGAGCGATGAAAAGATCATATCAATCGGTATGCGATTCTGTTTCAAATGGAGGCAATTTATTCTAACATTTTTTTTTTTCGTCAAGATTTCGGCACAGATCGTTCAAAATTCGTAGTTTATGAGAAGAAAGATGGCGAATGGATCAGGCAAGTAGATTTTGTGTTGTAAATAGAGAGGAAAACAAAGGCTCAACCTTTTTTGACATCATGTAGAGTTTTGAACGATTCCATCCTCTCTGTCGCATATTATGATGACAAAGGCAATAAACAGTGCTTTACCGGCGACGAGGCTTTGGCCAAATATCTAGACCCCAGCACGAACATTGGTAATCAAATACTCCAGAGTTTCAAGCTCCTGCTCGAGAAGATAGAAAACTACGAAAACATTGATTACATTGTAAAAAAGATCGCAAACTTTCTCAAGACAATTTATGAAAAAGCCAATATTAAACCTACAGACGAGAATGTGCGCTTCTGCTTTAGCTATCCTTCAGTGTGGAGCCACCGTGCGACACTGGTGATGAGACAAGCTGTAACAGTCTCTGGCATCCAAGTTGATGCAGGCAATGTAAACAAGGTGCTGATGATTCCTGAAGCAGAGGCTGTAGCAATCGCCTGTGCTGAATCTATAAAAGCCAAAGCAAAAAAAGCATCCTTGGCTCATGACATGGATATTTATTACCTTATCTGCGATTTGGGTGGAGGAACCTCTGACATGTCTGTACACAAAGTTTCCAAAAATGGAAATAACAAGATCACTCAGATTACTCCAGATGACGGTATTCAGTGCGGAAGTCATTTGCTTGACAAGAATTTTATCGATTTGGCCCGAGTAAAATGCTTTGGACAGGATGTCAGTCCTAGCCCTGTAGAGCTCGCGCGTATGGGTCATAAATTTGCAACAGAGACCAAGGTAAGGATGCAAGCGTGAAGGCACAACATCTGTAGTGAAAATTAAAGAAAAGAGAGCTAAACATCTGTTATTTATGTTAGATCAATTATGATGGGAGCAAAAAAATCGAGTTCAAGCATGATTTTGTCGTTCAAAGCAAAACGGTGACCATCCACGTTACAAACGAGGAGTTGAAGGAGAAAGTTTTCAACCCAGTTTTTAACGAAATTATCGATACTATTAAACGTGTTATTGAAGAAGCCGACATCAAACCAGATCTCATCTATTTCTCAGGCGGCCTTTCTCTTGCCAAAGCTTTTCAAAAAGAAGCTAAGCATTCATCATTTGCCTCTAAATTATTCTTTAAAGACGATGGCGGTGATTGGGATGTTGTCACTGGTGCTGCAATGTTTGCCATGGACCCTGAAATCATCACTGAACGAGCCATTAAAAGACCCAGCTTTTTGGAAGCCTACTTTTGTTATTCCAATAAAAGTGACTCATCAGTAAACTCGAAGACGATTAATGGTACCAAGTACTCGAAAAACAGAATATTAGACCTGTATGATAGCAGTAGCGTAGAAAACAACGAGTTCTTCGAGCATCAACTCTCACTCCTAACTGAAGGCAACGATACAATCACTCTCGGTAAGTACTTGAAGCTCTCTTTTTTAAAATAGCATACTATTTACTTAGAAAACTCATGTTTGTTTATAGCTCTATACAATGGTCTACCTAAATCTGAATTCAGTGAACTTGAGGCAAGGTTAACTGACGATACCAGGATTTCTCATAGCCACACATACCACATTTCTTTGGCTGATTTGGTCTTGAGTGAGAACAAAACTTTCAAAATTCGTACCTACCCTGGCTGTTCTGTTATTGAACTTATTTTCGAGAATGCCATATATCGCCTTATAGGCCTCGAGGCTGTGAAAGTAGGCTCTCCAAAGAATGAGACAGTTCACTATTTGTCCACAGAAGAACACAATGCTCGCCAAGAAGAAAAACAAAAGGCTCGCCAAGAAGAAAAACAGCAAGATAGAGGTTCTACAAAATTGTCTCGTTTCTTTTCAAGCCTTCTTCAACACGATTCGTAAATATTTATGAACCATTTCATATTATGCAAATTATGCTCATCCTATGCCATTCCCCGATCTATTATGCCGTTATTTAAGCTTATTCAATCATATTTTACTTACAGTGTATGTCCCGTCGCCAGATATTACACTTATTCGTGCTATGAACAACTATGCTTCTATTTTTGCTTACGTCCATATGAATATATGCATGCTTTAAATATTTTTAATTAAATCCATTATCAATACCCCCCCCATTTATTCTATGCAACAGCAATTGAGAGAAATTTTGATTTGCACACACGTTGTTAATGCTCTACATGTATGCTTGGGCTAGGGTCTAGTAGAAGAAAACAATTATTTGAGAGTCTCTTGAGTATCCTGTTTACTAGTTTATATCAAAAAAACAACTAATTCAACTTAATGTTGTATAAATCTACAATCTGCTTAAACGCCCAAGCACCAAGAGCAGCATGAACTTCCTTTGAAGGATGGTAGGAGTCCCAAAAGAAATGCTTTTCAGGATCACTACAAGCAGTAGTGTTGCCAATGCCCCAAGCACATGGACCATTCGAGTTTGACTGGCCAACAGATTCAGGATGAGCCAGCTTATCTTCCATCCAACCATGAATATCCAGAAATTTAATAGTGGCGTTAGGGAGAGCCTTGGGGGTCATTTCCTTTACCAAGGCATTAAAATCGACAACCATCTGACCTACCTGTTCCTTTTCGCTTTCAGGAATGACAGGCCATTTATCGAAAGGAGAAAGATTGATAATGAGAAAGTTCTTGGCACCGTACAGGTCTACCAAAAGTTTAGTGCCCTTGACGAAATTGGCAGCAGCAGCCTCCTTCGTGTAGTTCTTATTGACAACATTATATTGATCAGGGCGTGCGATAGAAATCATGTCATTATGGCCATGGAAAAGAAGATATAAATCATCTGAAGTGCCATTAACAAACGTTGTCAATACTTGCTGTATAAAGCCAGGGACGATCCAGCCATTGAACTCTGAATAGACGTCAGCGTTATTGAGAGTTGCACCGCCATTACATACATTGACAATTTCGATGCCTGTCAGATTCTCGTTGACATGCTCTAGCCATGTAGGACCGTTTGAGAAACGACCTTCCCAGTAAGGCGGTGCAGGTGGGAATTTGCTGTGAAGATAGTCGTTGCCGTTGTCAGAATAACTGTCACCGTATGCAATAATCTTGTCAAAGGCAGAGACAGTTGTAGCTGTTAAAGTAAGGAAAAGGACTATCGTGGAGAGTTTCATGTTAAACACGAGAGATGAGGGTACTTGCCCGACATTTGAATTTTATCTCTCTTTATATACTGATGGCATTCACAGCCTATACCAAGGGTCAATCCTGAACCAAATTAATAATACACCGAGTATGATATTTATTGTGTCAAGTATGCCTTGTTAGTTTGAAGCTTGTGTATTCCCGATATTTAGTCATGATAGAACCACAGAAGGCAATTTGCAGTTAATATTGTCTCTATATACTGATTGTTGTTACTATCAGCAGCAATTTATTCGCACTTGTACTCGACTGCTTGACCGCATACAACACATCACGAATATACCGCCGCAAACATTTAAACGATACAAAGTGTCGGTAAAAGATCAGTGATAATAAACGATAAGTGTATATGACCAACGTTTTGCTTTTATTTTTTTCATGGAATTATCGAGTGTAAATATCCGCATCAACAGACCAAAGATCACTCAGGTGTTTCGGCTGCAAGTTATCCAAGAAATGCTGTCTCCATCCCTTGATGAAACTCTCTAGATCTGGCCACGTTTCTTGACCCTTACTATTTAAAACACATTTGCTTGTTAGTTGGTTGATTACACTTTGCCCGTGTTCAACGTAATCAGGACCTTTAAAGTGGTCAACCAGTTCACTGCACTCTTTCAATATGTCGTGCAAATTGTCGCCCTTGTACTGCTTCTTGTCGTATTCTTTCCAGAAATCTAGTATTGTGGTTTTAAGAAGTTCCTGCCTGTCTAGCGGTATCTTATCTGATGATCGTAGTAACGCAGATGCTGCTTTTTTTGCTTGTTTGTACTCTGGAAAGGTGCACCAACCACTGCCTTCCAAAGGTATGTTGAACCTCTTGACACCCGCTTTCTTGAGCCTCGTTGCCTTTTGCTCGTATGCATCATGGCAATTTTTGCATAATAGTAGCAGATCTCGACTCTATTTTGGTTTTCATGAAGAATCAGTTATAATGTGTAGCCTTGATTCATGGTAGATGGGTTCATTTACTGATTTCGATTTCACCACTAACGGCATCCAATGCCTATACATTTCTGGCACTATTTTATAATATTAAGATTAGCATCCACGAGTATTAAAAAAAAAGTGCTATATGCCTCTGCTGTTTTATTTACCAACGTGATGCATGGTAAGATATTCGCTTCCTCCGCAAGAAACGCATATATTGGATCTATCTTCAACCATATAATCTCCCTGATTATGTCCATCGCCCTTTGCTTCAAAATTGAGCTTTATTGCTCTTTCTTCGTTGGGTAACACCATCGCTAACTTCTTTTCCAAGTACCAGCGTGCTTTCTTTCTACAATATATATGTTGTGATATCAGCAGCAAACCCAAGTTTTACTTGACATGATGTAGCTTATTTTACTCGTTGCAGCGAAACATGAGTTTATGATGCCTTGAATAAACTTTCCAATTTTCGTAAATGATATTGGACTTTTTGCTAGGCATAAATACTTGTTTCTCTTCGCGTGGCATTTTTGCCTGGTCTTTTTTTTTTTTTTTTTGGAGTTAATTTGGAGGAAGGGCACAAACTAATCAGAAAGTTTTTTTTTTTTTCTTGCGGCAAATCAATGCAACTTGAAGCATGTTCCTGCTGTCAATTTTGACATTTTCACTCTTCTCGGTGCAAACAAATGCAAGTGTTCATAACGAATATACAATAAATTTTATTATCAAAATGCTATATTTTCCGTTACTTGACCAATTCTAATTTATCTGCACACTTTTTTAAAATCTCTTCAGTTTTAATACCAACATTTGCAACATCCTTTGCCACAGATTGCCAACATTCTCCATGACGGGGTTCAGCCGCCACACACCGCTTTATAACAACCTCTTGCTGCTCCTTTGTGCCATGTTGCAACTCGAATTTATACCACCAAGCAAACGAATCGCCTTGATCTGGGTCAATTTGAATGGCTTTTTGAAACCAATTTCTCGCCTTTTCAATTTTACGATCTGTCCAGAATAACCTTGCTACGGCGGCCACGACTATAGGATCATGCTCACACCTTTTAAGTGCGTCCACACTACGAGCCTTTCTTTGTGGCCTAGCTTCCATAAAGATGGCCTCTGTCCATATGGCACCGGATGTAGGACATTCCTGCAATGCTTTCGCCGCTAGTGATTTGGCTACTGCTAGGTTATTGTTTCTCTTTTCAATACGGATGGCCTCCACCCAGAGTTCAGGTGCTTTGGGGTTCATGAAACGGCCCTTTTCAAGAGTAGCGCGGGCCTTTGTCAGCATCCCTAGCTTCTCTTCCAACAGTGCGAGTAAAACCCACAGTATGACGCTCTTGGGACAGCTCTTGACGGCCTTGTTGTAGACTTCACGAGCTTTGGGTAAATTGCCTTGAGATTCTTCAATCTGCCCCTTTATCATCCATAATTTATCAAACGTAGGAAACTTTTCTAATGCAACATCCAGCAAAGCATTACATTGGTCATAATTCTTCATTTGTCGTTCCAGCATGACAGACTTCATCCAAACACGTTCAGTGCCTGATTCGTTTCTAGCCAATTCCAGCAGCTTCCTTGCACGATCATATTCATCATTTTCACTCTCGACCTTGACAGCTGCAAGCCAAATTTGCTCACTGTTGGGATTGGCTCTGAAGGCCTCTTCCAGAATAGTACGAGCACTCTCCACATCACCGGCAAGCCATTTCTCTTTTGCACCCATGAGCCAAAGCACTTCGGCTTGAGGGCAGTATTTGACAGCACGCTGTAGTAACTCTTCCAAACTCTCAGATGTGCCGTGGCTTTTCTCAAGGTAGGCAGCCTGCTGCCAGATGGAGGGCTTGCCGGGGAACTCTTTGAGGGCATGTGCGTAAATTGCACGAGCAGTCTGGATGGCGCCATGAGCAATAGAGCTTTCGGCATCCTCCATCCACGTCGACTTTCTGTCTTCATCCTCGATACCCATGCCAATAGTAGCTCGGATAATGGCCTGACAAGTGAGGACAGATCCATTCTTTTCGCATTTTTCGGCCTCTTCAATCCATTGGTCACGATCTAAAAGCACTCCAGATTGAGATAATGCCTTTGCCGCAAGTGTAATAATACGATCGACCATCTCCGGCTTCCCATGTTCCTCCTGTAAACGAGCAGCAGCAATCCAAATCTCATGGCTGGTAGGGATAGCAGCACGAGCTTTATTCAGCACCTTTTGAGCATTTTCGTACGATTCCAGACGAGCAAGAGCAAGCCATAAATCCACACTGAGAGGCACCAACTCGACAGCACGAGATAGCA
The DNA here is from genome assembly GCA_025201805.1 of Parasitella parasitica. Lineage (NCBI taxonomy): Eukaryota > Fungi > Mucoromycota > Mucoromycetes > Mucorales > Mucoraceae > Parasitella > Parasitella parasitica. The sequence goes on from MU619250.1 coordinate 121,062, forward strand.
GAACCTTGGCATCGTCAGGATTTTCCTCCATATTCACAGCAGCTCTCCAAAGCTTCACCGAGTTAGGGATAAACTCCAGTGCACGACGTAACACCTTCTTTTTGGCTTTGTTATCAGTCTCCAAAGAGACAGCCTTGAGCCAGATCTTTACAGACTGCGGTAAATGACGGACAGCGTCGCCCAAAATGATCTTTGCATTATCGACATTGTTCAGACGAGCAGCCTCGAGCCAAATGTCCTCGTTCTTGGGACACTGCTCACATCCCTTGGCAATCGTATTTCTAGCGTGTACAGGTCTACCAGCCACTTCTTCCAAACGAGCAGCAGCAATCCAACCAGGTGCGTGTTTTGGGTTGGTCGTGATGACGGAATTCAGCAGCAAACGAGCCTTTTTGATATCGCCAATTTCAGCATCACTTTTAACAACGACACTGTTCAAATCTGTCAAATAACCCTTGGGATCAATAGTAGTTTTACCTGATACAGAATCCGAAGACACTTGATCCAGCTTGAGGCCCAGCACTTTGTCTCTCGCTTGACCAATCTCTCGAAAGTTGGTCATCAATTCATCTCCACCTGTCAAACCTGCAGCAGCAGCAGATACAATCCCTCCCAATTTCTGCTCAGTAGCATCCAATGCATTGTCATATACAGATTTTTCTCTTGCAGCAGAAATAAGTGAGTCAGGCGCAGGCGTAAATCGTTCAGGTGCTCTGTTGCGTTTTCGGTTTTTGCCCACTAAATCGCCCACTTCGGGAATCGCAGCCCATTCAGCATCGTCGATGGATGTAAGCTGACGTTTAAGATCTGCGAATTGCTGGGATATCTTTGGTCTTTCCAATCGATATTTGGCCAATTCTTCTCGTTCACGAGCTTCTCTGCGAGCCTTGCGACGCTCGTCCATCTTTGCATCAATCATATCCCAGACACGGTCAGCTTCTTCGTCGTCCTCTTCGTACGGTGCGCTTGAAAATAAACCCACTTCATTGTCTGGATCCTGGTATCTTTCGTCATCTTCCTCCCCCTCTTTAGGCGCTACTTTAGATGGATCGCTACAAACAAAAGGTTATTACATGACAGACAAAAAGATGCTACTGGACATACGCTTCGCCGGCAGCTGACTCTCTAGCAGGACCAATATCAGAACGAGTAGTGAAGCCTGTCGCACCACGACCCAAGCCTGCGACGTAGTTGGGTGGAGCAGGCTTTCCAATGAAGTCTTTGATGCCAAACATTGTTGGTAATGAAAAAGTTTGTGAGATGAAAGAAAGAAATGTGTGCGAGTTTTGTCCTAACCGCGTCACTGAAAAAGAAAATGAAGCATGTAGTGTGAATAGCTCTGGTGCAGTATCCTGATGCCCCCTTCACAAAATATTAGGATGACCTTTGTATCACTCATATCTTTCTCGGTTTCCTTTTTATAGAAAGCAACGTGCTTTTTTTTTAAATCAATTAATTTGATTTTCTTCTTGTTTATTTTATTTTTTATTTTTATTTTATTTTTATTTTTTCACCCACAAATGTCAGGGCATAATTCCATCGACGTTTTGAGAGAAAGATATCAAAGATCTCGTATTCAACCTCAACAGCAAAACGATGATTTATTGGATGGTGAATCGAAGCAATCGTCTCTGAACCCAACTGTAGCGACTGTTTATGAAGAAGAAGAAGACGAAGCCGAGAAAGATAGAGAGGCATACAACGAGGACGACGACTGCTCGGTGTATTCATCGTCATCTAGTATCCCAGACGAGAATATCAATTTTGATCTGGTTTATGCATTACATACATTTGTTGCAACAGTGGATGGACAAGCTTCAGTCGTCAAAGGCGATGCTATGACGTTACTAGACGATTCAAATTCATATTGGTGGTTGATTAGAGCATTGAAAGCATCAGAAGTCGGCTACATTCCAGCAGAAAACATTGAAGTATGTACCTTGTCAAAGCCAGCATGTGTGATTTGTTTGACTGATATTTTTAGATTCTAGACGCCATTTGAGAGACTAGCTAGACTCAATAAACACAGAAACACCGAGGTATGTAAGCTGACACAACTACTTGGGCTATTATGAAGCCAATGTATATAACTGATAACCTGCTCTAGGTAGCTTCACTTGATCAGTTGCAGCACTACCAAGACACTGCACCACCTAAAAGGTTTCAAGAAATAAAAACGGTTAAAGTTTCAAGAGAACTTGCATGTCAAGTACAGATTATACTAACAGATCAAGATGACGAAAGTCTCTACCAAGAAACATTTGAAAATTGGCAAGAAGAAATGTCTGACGATTCATACAACGGCGTCTCTGCCAAAGACGACGACAGCGAAGATGACGACTACAACGACAAAGTGAAAGCGTCCAAAGGCAACAAAAAAAAGGACAATAAAAAGAAGTTTACTCCTTTATTAAATCCTGATTTTAATAAGTCGATAAATACAGTGCCAGTAGCAGAAACAGCAGCAGCAGCAGCAGCAGCAGCAGCAGCAGCAGCTCCCTGTTTAGAACCCACTATTTCCACTCCTGCTCAAACTACTGTATCTCGCCCCCCTCATTCTGCCCATGACAAGCCATTACCGCCCTCCATCATTTCAGACGAACCAACACCACCACCATCTTTAAACACGTTGGATCTATCCATTTCTGCCACAATCCCCGAAGAAGAGCCGTCATTACCAACGACCCAACAAGCTGTTGTAACTGGGTTAAAGAGGCTGCTATCTATAGGAAAAAAAAACAAGCCTGCTACACCTCAAGCATCGATATCAAATTCTGATTCCATGCATGACACGCAATATCACGTATTACGAATTTTTGCTGGAAACATTAATGTGGGTGCCCTGTTTAGCACAGTTGCTGTGACACCAAGCATGAACGCCGACCAGTTATTGAAGCTGGCGTTGCAAAAGTTTCATATTCCATTACTCGATGGCCGATCAAACAAATCTAACGACGGTATTGAATACTATTTAACTGTCAAATCGATGGACGGTGGTAAGAATAGCGGCTTGTTGTGTGTTGTTGTAATACCAAAAAATACAAAGTTAACGCCCTCGCACTATTGTAGATGAAATCACTCTGAGACCTCAAGATAAGCCTTTAGCCATATTTGAATCACTGAATGACCATCTGACGACACCGATGCCATCATTAACGTATATTAAACGCCTCTCCATGGAACAACCTACAATCAAAGTTACTCGTGTTGGCGTATCCAAAGCCAGACAACGTGCTAAAGCTCGTTTTGGTGAGGACTCGGTCATTCGATTCTCCTTGCACAAAAGAATCAAAAGGAATGTTGAAGCTAGCGGCCAAATCCATGTCAAAATATCATACTATGCCGAAAACAAAAAGCGTAATCATCGACTGGGCCAATCAGAGAATAAAAACAAGATTTCTACAATGGGGTTGATACGAAAAAGCAGTTTACTGAGAGTTGATCAACATGTACAGCAGCAGCAACAGCAGCAGCAGCAGCAGCAGCAACATCATCTGCAACAGCAAGCATTGCAACAAAAGGCCAAGCAAGAAAGAATTGATAAACTTGTGGCTGTCTCAACTGTAACCCCAATCTCAGATTTGAAGGTTACTGCGTTAGAAAAGTTTCACTTGATCAATGAGGACGCTTCGCTTTATTACATCTCACTTTCTGTAAATGGCCATGGTAAGTAGTGATTTACTCTCTTTGCGATATTTTTTTCAAACTTAACTCTCTGCAGAAACGCCGCTGGATTCATCAGCGACCATTTCAGATGTTCTCGGGGAGCCAGATCTTATACCCAAATTATTCGTTTTGCGCAAAAAATCACCTCCTCTTGATTCGTCAACTGCACAGAGCACAAACGTATCTGACATGCCAATGACAGAATCCACGAATAACCGAAGATTTATGCGCTTCCGAAAACAAGACAAGGTGAATCTTGAAACTTCAACGTCGTCATCGTCTATTACTTCAACACAATCAAAGGAATCAAATACTAGCACCGTCTTGAGACGATTGGACCAGGCCATCCATTCTGTAGAAAACGATAAACGACAATTAGTTGAGAATCCTGTACATATCCAACAACATCATCATCAATTAAAAGTATCGCCTGTCAGATCGAATAGTTTATCGGCAATGACCAACTATAACAGGAGACTCGATACAAACAACAACATTCCCAACACCAAACTTGTGCCCACGCAACATTTCAGTAAGTAAATGTATATATGTTGTTTCATTATAAACATTAACTTGACGAAAACTTTACCATTCGCATCGTAGTTGACAGTAGTCGATTACCAAAACGTTCATCGTCTCTTAGGGCAAACAGCAGTGCTTTTGGTAAACCACAAAAAAAAACTTTAGCAAATATAGATGATCCACAAAGCGTAGGTTTTTAAATGAGTGGGCAATCGTAATTTACATTGACAATTGATACATAGGAGCCAACTCGTATTGCATCATCATCACATCAAAGCTATCCACTTCCACCTGCCCAAGGGATGTAGAATATATGTATATATATATCGTATAAATTATCGTGTATTGTGTATTACCCATTATTGTAACCTTTTAAGCTTTTCTAGTTGCTAATAAACTAAGTAGCCCGTACATATGCTAGTCTGATTCCATTAGCATCATCACCATGATGCAATATCTTAATAGTATGGCTTAGTTTTAGACAATAAACACAAACATTACCTTCTGCTTGACTACCAGATAAATGTACGGGTACCGTGTTTTTTCGGAAAACAGTTACTCCAAATAAACATTCGTACATAATACGACGCATAGTACTAAGAGTGCAATCTAGGTTGTGGAATACAGAAAAGCTTCCACAATCTTCTCCCAGTTGTTCACATGTAAGGATGACTTTTCTATCCAGATTGATTAGCAAAAAGCTGTAATTTTGACTGTATTCGAGAGAGAAAAAGTACATCAAAGTGCCATATCTTGCGTGAATCAAGTCCATGTACCACCAAACTTTTATGCAGTACTCGCCTACGTTATCTCTACTCCTCCGTACAGTTTGTTAACAGCGACTCTTCAAAAAAGATCCTAATTTTAATATTATGAGAAGCTGGCAATTATATTTAATTCAAAGTGTCCTTGCTACTTCATTCAGGCAGAAGACAAATATAACATCTTTTGGTTTCTTCAATGACTTCCCCTAGGAACAAAGGATGATGCAGCGGGAAGTGGGAAGAGTAACGCGAAAGCATTCGAGAAGAAGTGCAGTTTAAAAGAAACCACTGCGGGAAATTCTATTCTCAATAAACATGATCTGATTTGTAAAGAGAAAGACCTTAAAACCTTTATGATGTATCCTTTGGGCGATATGTTTATCAAAAGTTATTCAATTTTTATCATATATATATCACATATTTGCTCATAACCTGTGCTAAAATGACCTTAGAACCGGGATCTAACTTGGAAAACTTAGCATTAACTTGGCGCCATTTGGCAACAACAATTGCGTCCATGTTCTCATTGATATCTATAAAATTATCAGATGTTATCACAAATTTTTACATATCAGAATTGCATATAATCGCTGTTAGACTGCGATAAAGAGCAAATCAAAGCCTGTCTTAAGCGCTGATTTATCGGGAAAGTTCAATAGAAATTAATCAGGTAAAGATATCCGTTTATTACATTCAAAAATAGAGGGTTTATATATTTTCTATGAACTGAGGGAAGCGATGAAGTGAAGATGAAGGTTTTAGTGATGAAATCCGGGAGATAGGGTAAATTGTCTCTATCCCAAATTTCATGTCAGATTATTTTATGATCTGATGTTTTACTCTTCAGTATGAGTTTATATTATATTGACATCCGGTCTTAGCATTGATACATCATGCACCATCAAATCAGGCATGATCATCTCTTATCTATGTGTCTTTCCATAATGATCAGCAAAAAGCCGTGATTTTGATTGTATTCGGGTGGGAAAAACTAGATTAAATACCCCATATCTTGCGTCGAGAACCAAGTCCTCCATATTTTATATCTGCAATGGAAGTGTATAGCTAAAAGCGCATAACTGAAAAAATAAGACTGACTCAATCATGCTGTTCTCTAATAAGGTACAATTCTAGGGTCAATTTGTTGTAAAAAACACTCTTGGTCCAATTAAGCATTCATGTTGTATAAGTTTGTTTTACATTAGGTTTAACATCTTTCGAGTTTCTTTTATGTAGTAAATCTTTATGTTTTCTACTTCGGCCACACAAACTCTGTTTTGACAGTGGTCAAAGTATCTTCCAACTGTTTACAGGGACGGTTTTTCTCTTGCTTAAAAAATATCCTGAAGCAAATTTTATCAGTTTACATCAAGATAAAATAAAATAAAATATGGGTAGTAAGAATGAGAAGAAGCTAAAGAATCCAGAAAAGGCACTAGAAAAGAAGGTAATTGGGTTATCACTGGATTTATATCGTTCCTTTTATTTACAAGTCTTTAGGAGAAAAAAGCAAAGAAAGAAAAGAAGGAAAAGCTCAATGTAACAGAGAAAAAGAGTCAAAAAGACAAGAAAGACCATGAAGACAAAAAAGACAAAAAGGAGAAAAAGGAGAAAAAGGAGAAAAAAAACAAGAAGGAGAAAAAGGAAAGAAAGAGAAAGCATAGTGAAAGCGAAAGTGAAGAGGAATTTGTTATTCATAAGAGGAACAAAGTTGCAAATCCTGTTGTCGAATCAATAACGGTAGATCTTTATTTTTGTTATCTTTGCAGACATACTCTAACTCTTTCAACCAGCCGCAGGCAACCGCTGTGGCAACCACAGGCTGGAATGATTGGAGTAAAGCGGCTTTTGATGGTGACAATGCAAAAAAAGACAAGTTTATGAGATTGTTAGGAGCCAAAAAAAGTGCACAAGCAACAACACAAGCATTTGTACCTGCCAAAAAAGCAGGTGGAGGTCTTTATGGTAGCCTTAAAAGTGCAATTGACGAAGACGAGAAAAAGCGTATTTCAAACGATTTAGAAAAGCAGTTTGACCATGGCCTACAGTTCAGAAAACAAATGCAAATGGGTCGTCGTGGTGGATTAGGATTTAATTAGAGTAAAAAGGCAAAAGAAGCTTCTTTTTTTTTTATATATTTATAAATCCCAGTGGGATCTTTTTGTTATATAATAAATTATGCAGACTTGGCAACAGCTAGGGAAAGAAACATTGTTGATTAGAAAATTATCAAATAGATCGCTGCAAAACTTACATTGGATGTCAAGAATAGCTTGATCCAAGATTTCTTGTTGAATTTTGGGGTCTTGCAATTGCTTATTAACCTTCTCAATCAAATAAGCAGCCAATTGCTTTTGCTCACGTTCGCGAAGACTAGTTTCATGACGAACCCAAGAATCCAAAGTGGACTTAACTTCAGAGGCAACAGATACTTGCTGCTTCAATTCAAATGCTTGAGCTTCTAATTGAGCAGTTTCGCGAGAAAGTTCAAAAAGAGCCTTGGTTACATCGACAAGATCTTTCATTTGACCAACTTCATCAATACGCTCTTGAACAGCGCTCTTGTGATCATCACGAGCTTGAACCAAGATGTTCTTAATACGCTATAATCTCATATAATCAATACTCTGTTTTTTCTTCCAGCGTTCCATTTAACGTAAACTCACGTCAATATGTTCGTTAGCCATGTTGGTAAAAGGCTCCCTGAGATACTTCAAGAGGACACCAAGAAGACCAGCAGAGGCAACCAAAACCAAAGTTTCTTCGTTCAAAACATAGATTTCCTTGGAGATCAAGAAAGCAGACAAGCCAGTAGCAGCAGTAATGTACCCAGTCTTTGAGATAATCGAGTTGCCGGGAAGAGAGTCGATGAAGCTGTTGGCTTTTGCCTTAGGCTCCTCTATGTAAATATCAAGTGTCAATAATGTTTCTGGATTATGTATTGTTTCTTCTATCTTTTTCTGGTTATTTCTATCTAAATATCACCCAAATATGAATTTATCTAAATTCTATCCATCTCTCATTCTATAAGCTCTAAATATGGCATAACAAGTACCTTCAGTCTTTGAGGTAAAACTACGAATACTATCAAGTATCCAAATCAATTAGTTTTCGACATAAATAAAGTGATATAAATTACATACGCAGAGGCACGAACAGTCTGGCGAGGAGCGGCAGCAATAGTGGGACGAACAGCAGCGGCTAGATACCAAAAATTAGCAAACAATTGACAGCGTCCACAAAAAAAAAAAAAAAAAAAGAAACTACCTGCAACGTTCTTGGTCAATAATCTAAGAGCCATGTCGAGAAACTAAATTTGTTATAGGTTAGTAATGGAAAGCCGTTTATTTGATCAAAGCAACAATCTTACTTGTAATAAGTTTTGTCTCTAAACAAAAGCAACGAAACCAAATAGACCTTATTTTAAAATGGACACCCCCACACAATATTACAGATACCAATCCCTCAAAAATCAGGCGAATCATAACCAGGGGGTGGTTCATAAAGAAGCCTTTTCGAAGAGTAGCAACTCTGCCGCGACGACGTCACGTTAACCTAGTTTCCCCGCTTAGTTAATGTGATCTGGAGGATCAAATTTGCTTTAATGGTCCAAAAGTTCATGAATTGAAGTGTGGCCTGCAAAAAAGACCATTATTATTTTTCTTTATTGTTTTTAAATATTGGATTTCTGTTACTGTTTCACTCTGATGCTCATGTTAACCTAGCACAAATTTAAAAAAATAGGCATTAAATTTCATACGAACGTGCTGCATGTTTCTCACTTCATGTGTATTGTGGCATTTTTTTTTTTCTACTTTAATTTGTCGATTCATTACAAAAAGAGATTTCAACTGCAGTGTGAATATGGATCATGAATCTCCCAGGGCAGCCTGTTAAAGGTTGCTTCTCTCGGTATTTTATGGTGTAATCTAGTTTTTCAAATGCTATAGATGTAAGATATAATATTGAGCCACCGGTATATCCTTTCGCTCATGCTTTTTTCTTCTCTTTTCATCCATATATTGTGGTTGAAGCTTACAGTGAACATTTTAAATCTCCGCCAATTGATCGTTATCACATCTCTGAAGAAAACAAGCACAAGTATGTCTAGTTTAGACAGCGAGCATTAAAGCCTGTAATGTATAAACTCATTAAGTATTGAAAAAGTTGTTTGATGTCGACAAAAAAAGACTTAGAAAGTATATATTTGAGAAATGATTTTCGCCATCAATAGTTGTTAATCCAAATTGTGAATGATACTTGGCAATTTGACTCTTGGAAATTTAAATACTGAGAAGCATACATGCATTGCGTAGTCAAAGTACCGATTTAATCATGAGTTGTCAGAGCAGAGTAGCTTACATATCGTATTGAAGAACTTTCCATTACAAATCAAATGTCAAACGTGACTCGGGGGCTTTCATACTTTTTTTTTTTTTTTCAAACTTTTTTTTTTCTTGATCTCTTTTTAGTCTGCTATATTAAACACTAGAGAACGATGTCTGCTCCTGAAAAAGTATGTTAATCAAGTATAGACTCATGTTAATAGAGACATCGAAAATTGATTATTTTAATAATAATAATAAAAAATCACCATATAGCTCGAAGAAGAAATCGATAATCTTGTCCAAGATGAATATGTCCAAGAGGCCGATGTGGAAGAGGAAGAGGTTCCCGACTTAACTCAAGGAGAACCTATGGATGATGATGATGACGAAGAAGATATTGATGGTAACAACGATATCAATTATTGCCAATTGAAAGCCTCATTATAAGCAACATTTAGACTCTGCAGATGGCTTTGAAGTAAGACCCAATCCCGATGATGAGAATACCATGGAGCTTGTCGATGATTCAGTGCAAGGTTTCTTCGATCATCGCGAACCTGTCTACGCAATTGCTATGCATCCTACTAGTAACGGCATCATTGTAAGTGGCGGTGGCGATGACAAGAGTTATTTATGGCGTTGTGATACTGGTGAGATGATGAAATGCCTCGATGGTCATACCGATTCCGTAACAGCTGTTTCTTTCAGCTGCGACGGCAAATATGTTGCATCTGCTTCTATGGACGGCAAGGTGCTTGTATGGAATGCTGAGACTGGCGATTTCTGTGTTTCAGTTGAAGGTCCTGATGATATTATTTGGATCGACTGGCATCCAAAGGGCAACATTTTGTTGGCTGGTGCTAATGATTCAACCATTTGGATGTGGGCTTGTAAGTGATTTAATGGTAGTCATATAGAAGATAGGCTAATTATATGAATTAGTACCTTCTGGTAAATTCATGAATATTTTCAATGGGCATGCTGGCCCTGTCACTGCTGGCTGTTTTACACCTGATGGCAAAAAGATTGTTTCAACTTCTGAGGACTCTAGTCTCATTATTTGGGATCCTAAATCTGCAGTTGCTGAATTCCGTTTGTCTGGTGACGATGCTCGCTTCCATGCTGACGCTGTTACATCTGTTTGTGTCAACAAGGATAGCACTTTGGCTATCACCGGCGATGCAGCTGGCAAAGCTAGACTAATTAATATATTGAATGGCAATGTAGGTTGCGCAATTTTGAAGTCATTTTTACATTTCACTTACCTGTATTTTAGATTGTTGCTTCTTTGGAAAATCATACCGACTCTGTGGAGACATCCTCATTCTGTGATGTGTAAGTATAAGACATGTCAGTTGGTTGTTTCCTCTTTAACATTTGGATACAGTCTTCCTTTGGCTGCCACTGGTTCAGTTGATGGCACCGTTTCCATTTGGGATGTACAAACTCAACGTCTTCGTGCTACTTTGAGTCATGAAGATGCCGTTGTCAAGGCGAAATTTGTTAAAAACTCTCCCATGCTAGCCACATGTTCAGCAGATAGAACTGTGAAAATGTGGGATGCTCGTACTGGCCAATGCGTCAAGTCTTGGTCTGGTCATCGTGATACCGTTCTTGATATTGCCGTCTCTGAGTAAGTGTGCTGCTGCATAGTCTTGTATCCTGCTAACTTTAAGGCTTTGTAGTGATGGTAATGTTATCTGCTCTGCTTCTGATGATGGTACCTGCTTGGTATTCAGCATGTAGAGAAGAAACAGTCTTTTTTTCTTTTTGTATTTTTTAGAGCGCTCATCATATGTATAAATAAAACATGAAAAATGTATAAATCAGGACAAGCATTTATCGTAAACTTTTAGAGATGGTTTGCATGATTTTCAACAACTAACTATTGGTCAATATGTTGAAGGCTTTATACAAAATTTTGAAAACTCAATATCTTCCGAAAAAAGGATGGAATACACACAAATTAATAAAAGAATTTTTTTTATTCAATGCAGTATAAAGAGCTGTGAATATAACACTTTATTTTGTTTGAGTATACTGGAAATCTCTTGCTGAATATTCTCTGTGGAAAACAAAGCGTATTTGCCATGTTAGATCCAAGCAAACATAGCCTTTTTTTTTTTAAAAAAAAAAAATTCATAACACTGAGCGAATGTATAAACAAGCAAATTTCACGTTTTTGTTTCAGAAAAGACACAATGACCTTAAATTAACACGGAGGCAATGTTCTTTGTAATTTACAAGGCAACGACCTACATCTCTATTTAAAGATTTGTGCTACTTTTGATTTATCGGCGTTATTTTAAAGGATGCCAATCTCAATTTCTACGTTGTCTTCATAACTAGTCAAGCAAAACTTCAGATCTAGATATAGTCTATTTGATACAAAACCGATCAGGCCTGTTGCCCATTACAATGATGAATGTCTACCAAATGAAGTCGGTGCGGTTGATACGCATTTACGGCTTCGAGACCTATGATGACGTGGTAAACACATCAATTGGTTTTTCGTTCTCACCTATTAGACCTCGAGGTTTTTTTCCTTTTTTCTTGTTCTTTTTTTAAAAACTCTTTTTCTTTTATTATAGTTTTCTTTTAACCACACAAACGTATATAAAACATATATCCTCAAAAAGTTGATATATCATTCAAAATGTCGTTAGAAGGAAGAGAAATTATTATCGGCACCAAGTACAAACTAGGCCGAAAGATTGGCGCTGGTTCTTTTGGTGAAATTTATTTGGGTAAGAAGGTTAAAAAGCAAAATTCATCGTCTTGAGGGTTAACAAAAACCCAAAATTTAAAGGTACAAACATTATGAGTGGCGAAGATATTGCTGTAAAGCTAGAAAGTATTCGTGCTGCTCATCCCCAACTCGAATATGAAGCTAGAGTTTATAAAACATTGGCTGGTGGTGTCGGTATCCCCTTTGTTAGGTGGTACGGAAGAGAAGGTGACTTTAACGTACTGGTTATGGATTTGCTGGGGCCCTCTATGGAAGACTTGTTCAACTATTGCAAGCGTCGCTTCTCACTTAAAACTGTGCTACTGTTAGCCGATCAATTGGTAAGCAAGATTAGCTTTATACAGGAATACAAGTTTACTAAACAACCATCGACGTTTAGTTATCTCGCGTAGAATATGTCCATTCTAAAGGTCTTTTTT
>MU619250.1:133519-167936 GCA_025201805.1 Parasitella parasitica
TTTTTTTCATTATTATCGACATTTACATTCTATTAACGTCTTATTGTTGTAGGCTTCATTCATCGAGATATAAAACCCGATAACTTTTTAATGGGTATTGGTAAACGTGGGAATCAAGTTAACATGATTGATTTTGGTTTGGCTAAAAGATATAGAGATCCAAAGAGTAATGTACATATACCCTACAGAGAAAATAAAAATCTGACTGGTACACCACGATATGCTAGTGTCAATACTCATTTGGGAATAGGTAACAGCTTCATTTGTCGCCATGTTAACAATATTCTAACGCGTTTATTTCCTGTGTAGAACAATCACGGCGTGATGACCTTGAATCACTAGGCTACATCTTGGTGTATTTCTGTCGAGGTCAGCTACCTTGGCAGGGTATTCGAGCCAGGACAAAGAAAGAAAAATACGATAAAATCATGGAAAAGAAGATGACCACACCTGCAGACGCATTATGTCGTGGCTTGCATCAGGAGTTCGCAATATACCTCAATTATGTACGATCTCTTCGCTTTGACGATAAACCTGATTATTCCTACCTTCGCAAATTGTTTCGAGATTTGTTTGTTCGTGAGGGATTTCAATATGATTATGTCTTTGATTGGACCATCCGCAAATTGGTAAGTGAAAAGACGATTATAAAGAAATCAATAATTAGAATATCAACCTTTTGTTTCTAACTTCTCCTTAATTATAGCAAGAAAAGAAGGCCTATCAAGCTCCAGATAATGGTTTAAATTCTCTGAATGCATATATGGGATCTACCCCTCCATACGATCCCAACCGAATGACTACTGGCGCACCGTTGCCTTCTGCCAACCCTAGAGCTAATTACCGCTCAGAGACTCAATCGCCTGAAACTTCTAAGCGTTTAGATGATGTTATGCTACAGTATCAGCAACAGCAGAAAATGCTCCAGCATAACGCTCCTTATTTCCCTAACGGTCCCGGCGTACCTACTAGTCAACAATTGCAACAGCAAAAAGCCCAACAACAGAAAGTTCAACAGCATCAGCAGCAGCAACAGCAACAGCAACAGCAACAGCAGCAATTAACGTCACCAACAAATTACCAAACTCCATACCACTTTGGATATACTGGAACAGGAGGAGGTAGAATGCTGGTTAAAGATAATCAACAACAGTTAGGTGGTAAGTGTGACAGAAAGAGGGCATCGGCTGATGAACCAAGCCCTATCGAATCAAGCATTGCTGATCCTCTTTTCTCTGTTAAACGTACACATCACTCCCACTCACAAACAGGAGCTTCAAGTAATAGAGTGTAAGTCATTTTTTCCTCGATCTAAGATGAAGAATTGAAAAAATAATAAATTGACCCTTAGTCTACGTAGCCAAACAAAACCAGGATATGGATCTTCACAACAGCATCAGCAGCAATACATGAATAGCAGCTCATTCCTTCCTGATACCAACTCGAATAATATTAATAACAACAACAACGGTAGCAATGCCAATCCATATTTACCTGAGCAAAATGATAACGACGAAGGTGGTTATATTCGCAAACAAAGTGACATACAAAACATCATGGATGAACGTAAGCCCTCTTTGCAATCTCCTTCTAAACCATTTCATTTAGTAAATACCAATCAACTTTATGAAGATTTTTAATATATCTCCTTCTCTGCGTCTTTTTTTTTTTCTTTATTTTTTATATATAATCTCTCCGTCCGTCTGCCTGTCTGTGTCTGTGTCTGTGTCTGTGTCTGTCTCTGTCTCTGTCCTTGTGTCTTTGCGTGTTTGCGAATATGTACGTTTGTGTACCTTGTTTTGATATGTCACATTTGATTTCTGCCTTTTCTGCTATTGAATGTTTGCTTTGCTAGACAGATTCTTTTAAAGCGTATCAACACTTGAACATACGTTGAACTGCACAACAAACCATCTACACTAAACCAATTCCATTATCAAACAAATCTATTCCACAATAAATCATATTATAAATCAAATTAATATGCATGGAGGTAACGAAATGTACCTTTTTTTTTTATGGCGTGCATCATAGCGCTTGCTTGTTACGGATTTTTTTGACTCGAGTGATCGAGGCCACCTGCATTTTATGCGGATTGCATGGTTTTCATTGTTCATCAGCGTATTTTAGATGAAGAATGATGCGCGGGAGAGCATCATCTGTGACTCCATCGCGTGAAACCTGTTGTCAAAGATTTTGTTTGACAGACAAATTTTTTGTGAGCTGTTTTACCCCTTAGACACAGACATCCGCATACATACAATCAAAATGATGGTGCAAGAGGTCTGGGTTGTTAGACATGGATACCGCGAAGATTGGGTAAATGAGACACCTTTTCTCCCAACAAATCTGCGCAACGATCCACCTCTTTCAGAACTAGGGAAGAAGCAATCTCAAGAAGTGGCAAATTATCTCAAAGATAAATCCATTGATCGCATTTACTCCTCTCCGATGTACCGAGTACTGGAAACAGTGTATCCATTAGTCAAGGAATGCGACATTCCTCTTTTTGTTGATTATAGCATGGCCGAGTTTTACGGTGTTGCTCATGGCGCCTATTTACCAGTTGCACCCTTAACAGAATTGAAGCAACTCTTCCCAAAGTTAAACATCACTGACCACGAATCAAGCGTGCCTTTACCAAGTGGCGTTGAAACTGTCCATGAGTGTCATTTGCGTGTCAAAAAAGGCTTGGACATACTCATTGCAAACTTGGATGCTGAGCCAGATTCCCCTCATACCATTTTACTTTCAGGTCATGCAGCTTCGGCCATTGCTGCTGTCAGAGCATTGCTAAGAGATTCAAATTATCCAGTGCGTTGCGGCACTTGCTCTCTGTCCCGTCTAGTCCGACAACAAGATGGCACCTGGTGTTTGATGGAGAATGGCAGTTGCAATCATCTTAGCGATGGCGAGCAGCGGTCTTGGATGTTTGCTGGAGATATCCCAGATTATGATTACAAATAACTGTACAAAATAAACCAATTTTATTCATTCTTTATCGCCTAATGATCTTTTAACTTCCTGTCGAAGTTCAAACAGTTGGCCTAATTGTTCATCGCTCATTTTATCTAATATTTCAGAATCGATCTTCTTTCCCCAACCTCCATCAGCAGGAGTATTGAAACTTCTAACGAGTGGGTCGTGTGAAGGTGCAGAGGAATCTTGGGGTAATGGCGCTGTTTGTGTTTGCATCATATGCAAATATCTATACATGGGGAGGGGGAGAGGTATATTTAATTACAGATT
The DNA here is from genome assembly GCA_025201805.1 of Parasitella parasitica. NCBI lineage: Eukaryota > Fungi > Mucoromycota > Mucoromycetes > Mucorales > Mucoraceae > Parasitella > Parasitella parasitica. Next base: position 136,769 of record MU619250.1, read on the forward strand.
TTAGGTAGAGTCAGTGCTTGACCTTACGATTGCCATTGAGACACAAATCCAACTATATGTGCTGGATTATCAATGTCTTTGTGTCGTCTGAATTCGTCTTTGACGTAATCATCACCTAACGACCGCATTGCTGGCGGCAGTGAGCGATGAGAGCGCAAAATCTCTCTATAAAGCTTAAGAGGAGCCATCAGTACTTGCGCTTGTTGAGGGTTTGGCATCGTTTTTATCAATGAAAAAAGCAAAGAGAGAAAAAAGACCGAGTTACTCAACCCTGTTCTAAGTTTAAATATCCTTCCATTTTGATTGAAGGGGGAAGGAAAGGGTGGGCATATCTTTCGCCACATCCGTCTGAAATTTTTCATTTTCGTTTTTTTTTTTTTTCGTAAAATTGAAGGCGCTGGAATTATTCAGATCTTTCATAAACACGCCCCTAGTAACAAGGTGGGTGGCCAGGCGTACTTCGTCATATCTCCAAGAACACACAAGGCATTCACGGAGGGTGGTCGTTTAGCAGCCGTGAAATATCATCATTATTTCCATGAAATGGAAGGATCAAGGGTTCTCATGGCGGCAGGATTCGCCATTGGGGTTGAGCAAGACACAATGTGAGTTCGAATTGTGGTTGTGATTTTTAATACATTTTTGCAATCAATAAATACGTTTTATACTCTTTAATACACAGTACAACAAAGCTATGGCTGCAAACCGCAATTGTGCTCAAAAGCAGCTTGAAATGCAACAATTGTTAATTATTCACATTATGCAAAATGGCAATAATGAACGCTTTATTTATCAACATTCATTAATGGCATTGAAACGCATTTGCTCTAATCCTCTTTCTTTTTGGCAAGCCCATTTTTTTTATACTCCATGAGCTCATCGCCAATAGCTTCAACAACTTGATGAAGGTCATGCCTTGCTTGTTCTTCAGACGCACCACGTAATTCTGAATAATACTTGATCTTTGGTTCAGTACCACTGTAAAAGTATGATTGGTTAATTCGCAGTATGTTTTCTTACTTTTGCCCTACCTTGTACGAATGGTGAATACGGTATGGTTATCTAAACGGAAAGTAATCATTTCAGAAGATGCAGAGACAGGCAAAGTAGGTTCATTATCAGAAGTAGCTGAATCGTACCCAACAGTCAAGTCTCTAATGCCAATAACCTTATGACCACCAACTGTTTCTGGATAGCACAATTTATGTCCTCCCTGGAGTATTTCTCTTTAACGCCAAAATTTCATACTGCATTTTATCCACATTACCTTTGCATTTTCTCTGTGCTCTTTATCACCAAAACGGATACGATCAAATATCTTTGTGATTTTCTTTTTATCATCACAGATAAAGTAGGAATTTTCGCTTACAAAATAGCCATACTTTTTGTACAATTCTTCCAAATAGTCATAAGCAGTGACTCCACGCTTATAGAGTTGGACAGCCCACTCTGAAAAGAAAGCCAAAGCACTTACACCGTCTTTATCTTTTACGATATTTCCAATAGTAAATCCAATAGCTTCTTCGTAAGAGAAAATAACATTTAGTCTTTGCTTTTCCAGGCGCATTGCAGTATTGCCTATCCATTTGAAACCAGTCAATGATTCTTCAAATGTAAAGCCCTCCACTTGGGCCATACGGGCGAGGAATTTGGATGACACTGTACTGGCTACCATAGCCAAATGCTCCGGCTTTTGTCCACTAGCAATAGCTTTCTCAAAAGAGGCTGCTCCCAAGATAGAACCAATTTGGTTACCTGTGAATATAACCCATTCACCACTAATAAATGTACACTGTTGATCAAATGTCATGTACAACATATAAAAAAAATGAGAGGCTTACTTTGATTGCTTTTCAGCAATAGCTAAACGATCAGCATCAGGATCATTAGCCAGAATAATATTACCACCTTTTTCATTAGCGGTCTTGATCGCTAGATTTAACGCACCTTTGCCTTCCTCTGGATTGGGAAAAACAACAGTAGGAAAGTCAGGATCAGGTAAAATCTGAGCTTCGACAGGCTCAAAAGGCGGCAATCCAAAACAAGCAAATGCACGCTTAGCAAATGGTGTGCCCACACCGTGCATTGCTGTATAGACAAACTTGACCTTGGTGTCTTGATTATCTTGCTTGTTTGTACATAGTGCTTCCACTTCTTTGAAGTAGGCGTCAATGACACCTTCGTCTGTGGGATCTCTTACCAGATCGCTCGTTGAGACTAAATTATAGTTCCAGCTCCAAGGCTCCAAATTCTCCAAGATTGTAGCGGCAATGCCTTGGTCGTGAGGAGGAATGATTTGGCATGCATTTTCCCAATATACTTTGTAGCCGTTATCGTCTTTTGGGTTCTATCTGTCTTTGTTGAATACCGAACCACTGTTGAACATTCCACTTACATGAGATGCCGTGATCATAACACCACCTGCTGCATGGAGTTTCTTGATAGTATAAGGCTATACAATATTATTTTTTTGTCAGATTGCTGTTGGCACTGAATACACTGCTAATGCTATTTTAATACTTGCCACCATAGGAGTGTGAACCAGTTCCTTGTAAAACCAAACTTTGAACCCACGTTGAATGAATGCAGAAGCTGTTAGCTGCGCAAATTCCTTTGAATGGTGGCGATGATCATGCCCAACAACGACGCCTCTGTTTTTGGCATCCTTGACAGTCTTTTCGATATAGATTGCAAGACCTTGGGATGCTTGAAGTACTGTCAAGTCATTCATTCTAGAGAAGCCAGCCTCCATTCTTGCTCGCAAACCTAGGCCAATTGTCAAAAGGTATTTTTGTGCTCAATTGTATTAAAGTACCTGCAGTTCCAAATTCAATACGGGTAGAGAGTCTCTTTTGGAGTTCTGCGATGTTGCCTGCTTCTTGGAGCGCGATGATTTCATTGCGTGTCTCTTCATTCTAATCAAATATCATTTGAATTGAACCCTCTTCTGTTTAAATATCATCAAATAAAGTACCTTGTCAACCGCAAGCCATTTAGCTACAAGTGTATCGATTGATTCTGACATTTTTTTATTAGTGTTGCAATGAAAAGAAAAAGAGTGTAAGCACTTTGTTGTCTTATGCCAACATCAAAGGATGTCCTATAAACACCCTCGATTATAGAAATCTGGCCATGTTTCACAGTTTGCGTTTGCATGATAGAGTTCCTCGGTTGAGGCGCCTGCTGCCTCGACAAGTTGACACTCAAACAAATTGCACTTTACAATAAAAGTAAAAGATACAATAGAAGATGCATATTCTCATATTGTCCTATGACAACATTAATATAATGCAATAACGTTGGAGTTGAAAATTGTTTAAATAAAAAGAAGCATTTCAAAGGCTAATCAGAATTTTTTTGTGCGGATTTGAACATTTGGTACAATACAACCATGAATCATGTCTTTTTATTTTTCCATGGGTTTTCAAAGCGTTTTGGGGATAGAGAAGAGCCTCTTTGCTGCATGTGAGAAGTGGGAAAGTGCTAGTATATCATTGCCTGCTACTCGAGGCCCATCTGAACAGCTCGATATGGCTCTTTTCGCAACTTTATACTTGTGTTTTGAGTCTGGCAATGCAAGCCCAAACTGCAAATGACTGCGACAAACCTCTTGCAATACGGGCATTTGATCTACCTCCATCACAGAACAACCTTTGATCAGTCACTGCAAAGTCACTGGTGAAGGGAAATCGAAGCACGCGCTGAGAAGCATCCTCAGCCGCGTTCTTATTAATTCAGCCAGACGCGATCGTTCAAACACTCTTCTTCCTTTCATAACCTCACTTTACTTGAACAATGCCCAGAGGAAAGAAAAATAGTGTGGTAAGTAAGATCATACGGTTGTAGTATTAGACACCTTGTCTAATGATTTCTAGACCGAAGCTTCTTCACAGAGATCTCTTCGTACAGTGCCTGATATGTTCAAAAAGCAAAAGGCTGGTAAGCAATACACACACAGAAATCACTTGACAGTGGGTAAATTGATTGTTTCTTTTCTCGTTTCTAGTTGAAACCAGAAGAAGAATCATCCAAGACGATTCCAGCGAAGAAGAGCAAGATGAAGATGAATTAAACTCTTCGGATAGTAATTCTGACAGTGACAAAGACACAAGATCTAAAAAAACAAAGAGGAGACCTGCTGCTGCTCCTGCTAGGAGAAAGGCAACCAAGACTGTCCCCTCTGCTTTTCTCAACAATAGTAGCCAGCTGTTGATACCAGTTACTCAAGATCCATCGACCCAAGAGAGTTTATATGGTAAATATAGACTAGTCGTGGCAGCAAATACTTGACACTTAGATGCCCTTTTTTCTTTTTTGGTAGACAAGGCATTGATCTCAGAGATTGATATGGAAGAAGTTGCCGAGGATTGGGTTGAGCAATACAAAAACAACCAGCCTGCGGCTTTGAGAAGCTTGATCAATTTTGTCATTCGCGTACGTAGCAACACCTTTGAAATTTTTGCTTTTGCTGACATTTTCGAATTTAGAGTTCGGGCTGTCCCATGGCCATTACTATTGATGCATTAAATCAAGAAGATGGCTCATTCGACGCACTCCAGGAACTTCAAGCTGAACTTGTCAAGGTAAGCTACTAAAGACAAATGACAAAACCACAAACACCTGACTGCATGAAACCAGCTTCCACCCACAGAATATCCTATTATCAGTAGACACAACGAATTCAAGACCTTGAAACGCAACATTTTGCTGTTTTTCCATCAATTGATCGAGATTTGCCAACATAAAACCATTTATGACGGCGTGCTGATTGAGACATTGCAAAATTGGCTGACAACCATGTCGAGTTCCACCTATCGTCCCTTCCGTCATACAGCAACACTTGTCAGCCTCCGAATCATCAACCAGTTATGTACTGTTGCTGAAAAGGCGCAGGAAACACTGGACAATGCCAAGAGACAATTGATAGCTGCTGAAACTGGAAATAAGAAGTCTATTAAAACTCGAATCGCAACATTGAAGCAGACCTGTGTGGCTGAAAGTCGCAAATGCAAAAATTTACAAGAATACCTCAAAGAGTTCTTTGACAACATCTTTGTTCATCGTGCCCGTGATGTCGAGTCTGTAATTCGTCATGAATGCTACAAGGAATTGTGCAACTGGATGTTGAACTATCAAAGCTTCTTTGTGCACAATGACTATATTCGTTTTTTCGGCTGGGCATTCAACGACCAGAGTGCCAATGTTCGTTCCGAAATTCTCAAATCACTCACCAAGCTGTACAAGGTGGAAGCCATTGCGACTCAATTCCGGCCTTTTACTCAGCGTTTCAAGGGCCGTATTGAAGAGATGGCTTTGTACGACGTGGACGTTTCTGTGCGTGTCAATGCAATTCAGTTGTGCAGTCTTCTTTACAAGCAGAAGATTGACGTTCTTAGTGCAGAAGGCCATAGTCAATTGACAAACATGATTGCTTCTGATGCTCCTCGTGTCCGTAAATCAGCCGCTCCCTTTGTAAAGGTGCTGATCGATACAAATGTGATAAAACCTTTAGTGGCCAAGGTCACCAAAGCGTTGACAGGCAACACTCGTCGTTCTGCAAAAAAATCTACTACACCTGTCAACACGACCTGGGTCACTTTCAAGGCCATCTCCGCCTTTCTTGTTTCACAGTCTGCCAGCATCTTGGAAAAGGAGAGTACAGATGAAATGCAGGTTGATTTGGAATCTTTGACCAGCACATTGGTTGAGAAGCGCAACTTTATCATTACCAACACTGTTGAAGCTCTTTGGGAGCAGATGCCTCAGCTGCAAGATTTTGAAGCCCTGTCTGACTATCTCTATCGTGATCACTCGCAATCCCAACGACAGGAAGACGACGATGCAATGGATACGGAAATCAATGTTGAGATTGACGATTGCTACAGATTGACTGATGATGAAGAAACTATTCTGGTCAATGTTTATGTCGCCTGTATTCGCACTGCCATGTCAAAGGGACTTGACAAGAATATGCCCGAAAGCAAAGACAAGCGAAAGCTGGATGACACATTTTGGGAGGAAAACAAGAATGAACTTTCACGCCATCTAGTCCAATCATTACCCAAACTACTGTCAAAGCATTTGGATGACACGAATCGTATGACACAGCTCGTCACTCTTCCTACTCTGATGAATCTGAACGTCTACGCAGAATTGCGAGCTGAAAGAGCATACGAAAACCTGTTGGAGACGCTTATGCGAGTTTACCTTGGTGCTATTTTAACTGAACTTTTGATCAACTGCGCCGAGTCTCTTCAACATCTGTCAAAGAACACAAGTCTCAACGAGCTTAATCAGCTCCATTTTATGGAACTGAAAGAGTCGGTTGTGAACCAAGTCAGAGAAGCATGTAGTGGCAAAGATTTAGTTACTTGCAACTACACACGGGCTCTTATTCACTCTGTTTCCGTCAGTATGCTTCGCTTATCCTATTTGATCAATTTCTGTGACCCTACAACTGCCATGGAGGACTCTCACGGCACAAGTATGAATGTGCTCGAATACACTGGTGCATTGGCCGAACGCGCTGCATTTGGCAATGAAGAGGAAAAGAACATAAGTATCAACGCATTAGCTACTCTCTCTCGCTACATGATGTGGAAATGTCAAAGCCTCTCCTCGTCTATCGACACCAATGAACTTGGTCTTGTCATTGAGCGTCGTCGTGATTGGGTCATGGACAAGTATACAGAACTTGTCAGAGGTAAAGACGTCAGTCCCTTGTTCGATGTTCGAGTCGCTGCCTTTGGCCATTTGATCGATATCTATTGGTTGTTTACTAGCGATCTTTTTGAAAGCTATGGTTTGAATCGATTAAAGATCAAATGTCCTAACGATCTTCAGCAAGTATGTGCTGACCTTGTCAAGGAACAAATCAACAAGGTTAAAACTAGCTTGGACGACTTTGATCAAGACGACAAGGCCTCCAAGCAAACACTCGTTACTGAAAAAGACTTTTTACACAGCCTCATGACAAGTTTCTCTCGAGGTGTTCTTATGGGAGTGTTTGACATCCATTACGCCACGTTTATTCTGAACCAGTATGGTGCCACTGATTCTAGTTTAGATGATGTTATCAAATCCTTGTTGGCCGAGTTCCAGGAAGACTTGATTACTGGTGAAATTGCAGCTGATGGCATTTGCAGAGCCTATCTAGAGGCATTAAAGAACGTAAGTTTCAAGAGTATTTACAATCTCGTTTTTGTTGTATATTGATCAAAATCATCGAAATCCTAGTCATTCAATTCCAACGTCTCTGACTCGGCCCGATCTATCGATAAAACACTCAAACTAGCTCGATTAGAGGCCAATTCATTGAAGCGTGCCGATTTACAGAATGCTGCTAGAAAGGTTCCTCCTCACATTGTTTGCGAGCGTATTCATCTTGATGGCATCAGTTTCTGTTTAAACAAGGCTGCTGATGCGTATAGAAACAGCAAGGATGACGAGAGAGACAATGCTCTCAAATTCTTCAAGATTCTAGCCGTGTTCACGTCTGGCCTTACTCGTGCTCGCGATATTGCTAAAATGTAAGTGTCCTCTGCAGCACAACGTAGTGCGACTTTACTTAAATTTTCTGCGATTCACTAGTCATAACCACTTGGAAGATTGTTTACAGCAAACGGGATTGTATGTTGAAGAGGGCAAAAAGGAATGGGAACACTATACATCGTATATCCAATCCATTGATCAAATCTTGAAGAATAAGGGTCTTCGATATGGTAAGGATTTGCTGCTGATCTATACTAGTCCATGACTAAATCATCCAAACAGATGCCACCAAGAGAGCAAACAATGCTGAAACACCAGCAGCACATGTATTTAATGATGTCAATTTGGGCAATATGATGGATGATATTGACGTAGAGCCCACTCAAGAAACAAACAAACGTACCTTGGTTGAGGTCGAGATGGATATTGACGAAGAATCTGTCCCCAAGAGAAGACGTTAAGTCATGTAAATAACCCTCCCCTCCCCCACCCCCACTCTCCACTCTCTTTCTCTTTCTCTTTCTCTTTCTCTTTCTCTTTCTCTTTCTCTTTCTCTTTCTCTTTTATTAAAATCATTTCTGTATCCTGTAATAAAAATATCCGTTATTTTTTATTGTCAATGGATCGTCGATACACTGTCGTAGCTGCTGCTTGAGCAGTAGGGAAAACTAGCAAGATTTGATGAATACAACATGCTCAAGGATATGTAAATATTTCATTTTTCTTACCCAACATATCGCAAATGTTGACATGAGGCGGTCTAGATGCAGTGAATGTCACTAGTTCAGCTGCATTCGTATTTAATGTTAATTTGTTGTATGTAACATTATCAGCTACGTGCATATATAATAATACTTGCCAATATCCTGTCCCACTAATGGGTCAACGCCCTTATAAACATTATCCGCTTTTTCCTTGTTCCCGTCAAAACGCACAGTGGAAAATTCCGTGTTAACCATGCCAGGGCAGATTTGGCTGACACGAATTGGTGAATCCATAAGCTCAAAAATCAAGGATCGAGTAATTGCGTCAACGGCATGCTTGGAAGCTGTAAGATTTGATTTGGCAGTTAGCATTATAGGTCCCTCCCTCTTGGATCCAGAAATATATACCACAATAAATGCTTCCTCCGGGATAAGCTTCTTTTCCAGCGACTGATCCAATGTTGATAATATGGCCCCTATTATTTGACTTCATACCGGGCAAAATTGCCTGAGTCAAGAACACAAGACCTTTGACATTTGTTTCAAACATGGTTTCAAATGCATCTTCAGTTACGTCTGCCAAATGATCCAAGCCAATAACAAGACCAGCATTGTTCACCAAAATGTCAATGTCGTTTTTCTGTGGCAAGTTTGATATGGCAGCGTCAATATTCCTCTTTTGACGAACATCCAAAGACAGCGTATCCACTTTGATGTCCTTATGGCTCTGTAAGAGTTCATTTTTCAATGCCTGCAATCGTTCTGATCGACGGGCTGCCAAAATCTATAATATCATGAAATTTAGTCCTTTGCCATGCCCGTTCTCTAACGGAAAATCCTCCCCACCAGATTTGATCCTTGTTTAGCAAATTCTCTAGCGCAGGCCTCGCCAATACCTGCCGAAGCGCCTGTACTATAACGTTTTCGATTTGTTAAATGCAATACTTCTTTCCTTCTCATTTGTATGTCACCTATTCATACATTAACACGTTTTTACCTTGAAGACGAGCATGGTAAAACCTCTTGTGTACTAGACTAAATGCTTGTTTGAACAACATTTTACGCGGAAGAAAGGCTAAAATTATCTAATTCGAAGTGGACAAATCTTACAACCCAAAACACGTGATATACATCTGTAATTTCAGCAGTGGTTGCATCATTAAATGTACAATTATCAGCTTTGTTTGACGACTATTAAGCGATGTGTTGTTTTTACACAGGTGTTATTTTGCGGACAGAAATAACGCTTGATTTTATTAAATGTCAATTATGCACGATGAATTTCAGTTTGCAATTGGTTCACAAGTCTATCTTGCATGGGATGTTAGACGCACGATTAAAATAAATTTAAACTTTGAATACCTTATAAGCTGAGCATTTTCATCAATATGTGCTGCACAACCCTTCTTCATATCCTGTAAAAGTGCATTGCTGTTCTTGGAGATTGTTTCCCAATGAGTTGCTCTGTCTTGTAATTTGACGGATCTCTGTTCGTAATCGCCAATTCTAGCCTATAGAATTGTATAAATATGTTAGAAAGCAGAAAAGAAAGCCGGCTTTTTCCGTCTAGGAATAGTGCCCATAACAAAATGAACACTGTCCCCACAATGCAACTTTCGGTATAAACTGAAACTCACCTCATATTCCTCAATATACTGCCGGTATTTGTCAATGGTCTTGTTGTTCTCGATCTGCAGTCTCTCGACGTCCTTTTGCTTAGCTGCTACTAAAGCCTTCACACGATAAGCGTAATCTTCCAATTCGCGGTTTTTAGAGTCAACTACAAATTGATACTGCTCATGCATTGTTCTCAACTCCTTGCGATGTTGTTCTGAAATGCGAATGAGACGCTCTTCATTCAAGATGCCGCTGCCTACCACGATCCCGCTATTGGGGCGTGTGGGAGAGCTAGGTGGAGTGGCAGCAATCAATTTCTGCTCCAAGCTAACTATCTTCTTTCGCAATTCTTGCAATGCGTTTGCCTTTTCATGAGCCATTCGATTCATTTGAGTTTCATGAGTCTCCTTAATCTCAGCCATCCTCAGCTTCAAATCCTCGAGTTCCTTTTGCTTGGTATCCAAGCGATTCAAGCATTCTTGGTGAATACTCTTAATAGGCTCATGTGGCGCTGTTGAATCGTTGATATCATCTTTGTTACTGGATGAAGTTGGTGAGGACTTGGCAGTGTGCTCTAGTCTGACAGTTGCTGCTTCCAAGGAATTCTGCAAGGCTTCCACCTGGTACAGAAGGTCTTCAATCTGACTCGACTGCTCCTCAATTTGAGCCTCCTTATTCTCATACGTTTCATTCAACTGTTCCATCTCTTGGGCATGTGCTTGTTTTAATGCATAGATAGCTTGTGCATGAGCCTGATCTCTTCTTTGGATTTCGTCGTGCAGCTGATCCAATTGCTGCTGAGTGCTTTTGGTTTTTTCCAGCCATGCCTGTGCTGTATCGTCGCTGCCATTCTGCAGAATTCTGATTTCTTCTCTGTATCTTTTTTCCAATGCTTCAGTCGTATGCTGAGATTGGCGTTTGAAGTTTTTCAAAGCAGTGGCAGCGGAATCAAGCTCGTTTTGCACTTTTCTTAATTGGCTATTTGTCTGAGCATCCTCCATATCTTGGATTTGTTGCTTTAGCATAGATATTGTGGATTCTTGCTCTTTTTTGTAGATTTCATGCAATGCTTTTTCATTGTTTAATTCCTTGGTAAACTTCTCCTTTTGAGCCTATTCTTGGTAAAGTACAGAAATAAAGGAGTCAGTGCTTTGAATATTATATATATATTTAAATGTCCTTTTTTTTTTACCAATGAAGCTAACCCATGATCTTTCACCAGCTGCTCTTGCTTTTGGCTGTATTCTGCTTCCAAGCCTTGGATCTTTCTGTCGTTTTCTTGGTGTAACGCCTTTTTGAGAGCAGCTAATTCAGATTTCAATTTTTCTTCCTGATCTTGCAATAGTTGATCCATTTCCATTTTATGCAGTCTCCCGAGTTTGGCCTCAATTTCCTTTTGCTTTTCATATAAATACAATTTAGTAAATTTTAAAATTGGACCCATAACCGTACTTACAATACGCTGATTGTCGCCATCATCCATGTTCTTGTCAGCATTCTAGTAAAAAAAAAAAAACATGTCAATCGCTGTATGGGGACGATCGTTCAGGAAGTTACCGATTTTAATTCGTTTTCAAGTGCTTGTATTTTAGAGTCTAGTTCTGAAATTTCTGTTTTACTCTATTCACTATATTTTAGTTGCTACAACATTAACGACCCATAAAATCGATTCTGTACCTGAATTTTTAATTTTGATTCATTTTCTTTCAAACTCTGAATTTCTTTATCTTTTTCGATAAGCTAAAAAAAAAAGCAAATTCTTACTTAGGTTATCGAATTCAAAATGCTATGTAGACAATGCTCACCTGTTCCTTCAAAGCCTGTATTTCTGCTAGCGATTCTAAACCAGCGGGCGTAGATAACCTTTTGCTAGCAATGGACGAGCCGGATGTTGAATTACTGACATTGACAGATTGTCTTCGAACGAGTGGCGACTTGGATGCTCTTGTATTCGAAACTGTTGGCACAATGGATGATCGTCGGTTTGGGTTGGGTGAAGGAGGTGCATTTGCTGCACCATTCACAGTTGTACGATCTACCTTAATAGGAGAAGGCGCACCCTTTCTGGTAGCTGTTGGCGGACTAGGGTTCGAAGATATGACCCGAGTTCTCGAGGACGAAGGTGAAGTTGGTTTGGTTGTCTTTCTACCTAGAGTCGATGGAGGAGAGACTGTTGCCTTTGGCGTTGTCGGCGCAGACACTACTCCGCCTGCGTTGATGCCTAATTCTGACAACAAAGACTTCCTCTTGTTGGCAGATGTTCTTTTAGCACCCACCTTTTCAGACATTTGCTCAAAAAGTATTTGAGGAAAAAGAAAAGAAAAAGAGAATGAAGAAATCGAGAAAAAAAAAGGGGTTGCTATGAAATATTTTTTTTTCTAGTGCAACATAAATCTGTTGCAAGACAGAAGCATGTCCAATTTGGGAATGGAAGCACGAAGCTTATTTTTATGTAACCAAATGACAACTTTTTGATCTATTAGCACACATAACATCGCATAGTTTTTCATCAGAAAGAATCAAGAATTCTTATGGTCAAGGTTACACTCTATTTACTCCAAAACTCAACCAGGAACTATCTTTTACAATGTTCAATGGCTGCATTGATGACTCTCGTGACTATGATAAAATGTCATTAAAGCAAAAGAAAAATGTTTCAGTTGTCTTTTCCTATCTCATAATAATAATAATAATAAAGTAGGGATGAGCCATTTGTTCAAAGAAAAGACGTACACGCACTTGACCTATTGCGACGCTTGCAAACAGCTATTATGGGGTGTAAGAAAACAAGGATTTCAATGTAGAGGTAAAGTAAACATACATCATGTCGAGATATATGGCGGTGGTGTTAACAATTGGCCAGGATGCGGCTATAATTGTCATCGAAAATGCCAAGCAGCAGCAGGCAAATGCTCTCGTGCTGTTGCGCAAGGGTTCTTGGAAGATGCAGACCATAAATCCGACTCGCGAGCAGAGAGCTATTTACGTCAACTATCCCAAAAGTCAACTGCTAATGACCGTCGATCATCTACGGCTTCAAGCACAACTACTACTAGTCCAAAGCATACTTCAGATGGCAGTACAAGCGTCTATCAGTCAGCATTCAAACATGTGAAAGCCATTGCAACATCAGACAAGCTTCAAAATATCTTGGCAGAAGCAGCTACAACCCAGCAAATGCCTGTGAATGCATATTTGGCCAAACAAGCACCTCTAAATCCCCAAATCACAGCTAGGAATTTCACTCGATTTGTATCTCGATGCGGGCCTGTTTTTGCATTCAGAGACGAACTTTTGTTATTGTTGAGCTGGGAAAACAGAGTCGATACACTGGTTTCTCTAATCATTTACTGCATAGTTTGTATGTCGGCTGAACTCAGAGAAATCAGAGACGATGTGTTTAACGTTACAATGCAATAGGCTTACATCCCAAAATGATCTTCCTTGCGCCTCAAACAATCCTCTTTTATTTTATACTATCCAGTTACCCTAAAAGAAGAGCCTCTAGCCACGTTAATTCAAAGGATAAAACCAAACAGACAAAAGTGGACAAGCAACCTTCGGTGGACAAATTCCATAAACGGCCCCAATATGATACGCCCACTTTGTTTCCATTCAATCTCTCGACATTGTTCCAACCTGCTTCTGACGAATCTCCTGAATACTTGCGAAATCTGCAAAATATACAAAACACGATGGGCGAATTCAGTGATATGTATGATTTGATCATGTCGCAGATAAATCAATTGAATTGGTCATCCGAGGAGAAAACAATGCGTATTCTGCAATTAATAATCGTCTCCAGCATCTTGGTATCTTTGGCGCTTTTTATCATACCCATAAAGTTGATATTTTTCTCTTTTGGTCTGCTTGTTTATGGGCTCAACACAAGATTTGCCAAATATATCATCAATGAAATCAAACCATACATGGTTCAATTTGGAAAGAGGAAATCGATGGATTTGGTGGAGTGGTATGTTGATTTGGAAAAGAGACTAGAAATTCAAGATCAACTGCAAGAAATCTCTGTGTTTGAGAATCAGCGTTGGTGGCCACGACGGGGATACTTGCATGAGGTAAATTTTGAACTTTTGTCTGAGAAAAATGATGAATTAGTATTAAATTGTGTGTGTGTGTGTGCCTTTAGATGGTAGAAGATGAAAGATCCCCGTGGTCTGATTTCACAGGCTCAGTTTATATGCCAATTATTACAGAAATACCAGCACCGAAAGGTTATCAGTGGAAGGAAACGAGTGAATGGACGCTAGATACTGTGGGTCCTTGGATCGACACTTATTTGGAAATAGGTATGTTATTTTGATTCTTAAATAATGTGGTAAAAACTGACATTTTTCCTAAATGCTTCTTATAGAAGTAAGGATTAACGTGATTTAGAAAGAAGGATTATGCAAATTGACTTTTGTTTGTTTGTTACACAGATTGCAGTGAAACCGGATGAGGATGGATGGATCTATAGCGATGATAATTGGAGAATCACAATACCTCAGATTGAACCTGTTGATTTTGATGACGGTGAGCAGAATAATGAAACTAAAACACGAAGAAGACGATGGGTTAGGGAATATGAAAAAATTTAAGAGACGTGGTGCTGTTCAATAATGAAGAAACAAACCCCAATGGAATTCTATTATTTGAAATAAAAAAGAACACATCGTATAGTATTTGGTTGGCCAAGATATACTTCGAGCATATTGAGCAAATATCCAGTCAAAGTTAGCCCAAAGCTCACAAAATCTAAGATAAGGTTATTTCTCACTTTTTGCTTTCGGGCCACAAACTTACAACTTATGTTTCGTCTTACACATCTATGTACGTTTTACTGCTGGGGGGGATATCATGAAATAAACGATACCTAATTTTAAAGGACGTTGTCTATAGTGGCAAGTGTAAAATTTTGCAAGTAGAATCATAAATATTCAAACCTTTCGCGGTTTTTTTTAAACATTCATTGGTACCTACTATGTGCCAACAAAACTTAGAGCCTCAACCAACTTTTTGTGTTTTTTCCAAATGCTATATTATCAACAAAAATACAAAGGTATATTTTGACTCAAGCAATTGCTAGCTATAATTAAATTATTTAGTAGGTTTGCAAGTTCAAGGAAGGATGAGAAAAAAAGTACTTTTTGGCAATTTGTTTTTGGTTAGTTGAGAATTGATGGTTATTGGTAGAGAAAAGGGGCAATTCTTTTGGATGGATAATTTTGCCTTCGTAACTGTGAAAAAAAAATTGCCCACCATTCAATGTAATTGAGACAAAAATCTCAATCTCCTCTGCTTTAACTCCTAGTAAAATATGATTTTCCATTGCTAAAAGTGAATTTAATCTTTTTACTTGCAGAATTGGCGGATGATGGTTTGTAACAGAATGATTCAAATGTATTCGCGTTTTATTCCTTTTTTCATGGCCTCTGTACTCGCCGTTGATCTTATCAAATGAGCCTTGTAATTTGAATGAATTCCTGCTGGTTGCATCACTTGTTTTACCCAGTTTGATAGTGTAGTTGAACCTATAGAAGTAATCTTGGATGCATCAGATATGCAAACCAGAAATAATGTACGATCAATGAATCTGTATTGACTCAAATGGAAACACACTGCTAGGATTGAATTGACTGCCTACCTGCTGATATAGTCACTGTAAATAAGTGCATCGCCTATTTTCAATTGAGAAGCAAAGCATGACCCCAATAGGTAACTTAAAAATATCTTGATATTAATTGATAGCTAATATGCTGTTAGATATGATATAAAAAACCATTTATACACAGCTTCATTTTTGGTTTAAATAAATGCTACATAATCTAATCCATCACCTTTTCTCCCGCTGAAAGGCATAATTTGAAATGTTTAGTATCTTTGCAAACTATTGAGCGATAAAGGCAATGCTGCACTATTTTACAACGTATCCGAGCGCCATGGACTTCTGATTACTTCTCTGAGTTTCCTCTGTTTGGACCCCAAAACCTCAGATTTTCCAAATATTACAGCATATGTTCCTATAACAAGTACCAAATTTTGCAGTTGAATTATGTTTAGGTTCCTAAGTAAAGTAATAAAGCACGTTTTGGTACACCTACTGGTACTAAGCATGTCGTATTCAAGCTTGAATTCGACAAGCTTGGGCCAATTTTGTCTTTTTACGTCAAACTTTGTTCCCCTGTTTCTCAAAAAACTATTATGGCACTTTGGCTTGAATGATTAATAAAATCTTTTTGAAACCTGATTCTCTACTAGATTTATTATTTTTTAGATAGGTATGCCGAAAAAAATATTTTTTCATATGTTTTTAGCAGAGGCTTAATTTATTTTCATAACTTTCAGAGCAATAAATACTATTCAACAATACATGATATAGTAATATAATGATAGAGCTGCAGAAATGCTACGGGATGGTTTTTGTTTGGTTAAAAAATGTCAATTTTTGAGCGAGATAATGGTGAAAAACAGGATAGTTTTTTTACCCTTTTGAATGGCTTCATTTTGGCCCTCTAGACATAGGACCGAAAAATTATAAATTTATTTTGCTCGCGACAAGATTTCGATTTTTAGCAGAAAAAATAAAGCCACAGTTGTAAACAAGATATTGATGTGTAGGTATTGACATGAAGGTTTGTTTGGTCAACTTTATAGAGCTGAATGTGCTCAAAATATGCTTGATTTTACTCAAAAACTATCAAAAAGAGCGTTTTTTGAATATTTGTAAATTGGTAATAAGGAAAGGTGTTTCTGTAATGTTTTAATTTATATGGTTGGATGCAAAATTTATTTTTTGTTATGAAACACTTAGTACACATATCCGATATACTTATTGCGTTTATGAGATATCTAGCAATGAATTATGCGAAAAAAGCTCGAAACTGGTTTGGGTCAAATGGAAACATAGTGCTGAGATTCAATTCACAGCTTCTTTTTTTTTTCACTGTAAATGAGTGCAACACCTATTTTCAATTGAAGAGCAAAGCATGATTCTAATAGTTACCTTGCGCATGTCTCCATATGAATCAATAGCCGATATACTTCATAAAACGGGCTCAAAAACCTTTTTTGTATACCTTCAATTTTGGATGAACTAATTACCACCAAATCTGAAATGTTACCTCCTTCCCCGCTTAAAGGCTTAATTTGCAATCTCTAATAACTTTAGAAACTATTACAAAATAGAGAAATAACCTTTAGCTAAAACCTGTTTCTTTTGCACTATTCTACAACATATCCAAGTCTTATGAATCTCTGACCATTTTTCAAATTTTGCTATGTTTGGACCCCTCATATTCGATTTTCAGTTTTCAACTTTGGGTCGATCTTCAGGGTCATTTTTAGTTACGGATTTGAGGTCCAAACTAAGGATACAGGCTAATACTAGTATGATAACTGTACCTCACTACGTCTTCCGATTCTCGATATCTATCTTTACTGTTGAGATATTGCCGAACCAGATTTTGCAGATTTTGTAAATTTTACAGCATATGGTCCTATAGCAAGTACAAAATTTTGCAACCAATTCATGTCTAATTTTCTAAACAAACTTGTAAAGCACATTTTGGCACATCTATTGATATTAATTATGTGTTGATGAAGTCTGAATTCAACAAGCTAGATCCAATTTTCTACTTTTGCACTTCATTTTGCTGACTAATTTCTCAAAAAACCATTAAGACACTTTGTCTTGAGTTATTATTAAAATATATTTGGAATACAAATTTCTCCTATATGTGCAATTTTTAGATGCATATGAGGAATTTTTTTTTTTCATATGTTTTTGGCAGAGGCTTGCTTTATTTTTATACTTTTGAGAGAATCAAAGAGGTGTTTAAGATATAAATTTGCGGAAAAAACATAGGGCTATTAAATAGCTATTAAATAGGTTTTTTTTGGTTAAAAAATACCAATTTTTGAGCGAGATAATGGAAATCACATATTCAGGTCTTTTCACTTTTGGAAGGGCCCATTTTCGCCCTATAAAGCTAAGGCCCAGAAATCTCAGATCGAGTATAGCCGAGACAGGATTTTGATTTTTAGCAGGAATACTAAAGCTACAGTTGTAAAAAAAATATCATTGTTTATGTATTGACATGCTAAATTGATTAGAAAAGTTTATAGGGCTAAGCGTGCTCAAAATATGTCTTCTTTTACTCAAAAACTATCAAAAAAGGTGTTTTTTGAATATTTGAAAATTGGTATTTAAAAAAAGTCTTCTTATAGCCTTTTAATTTATACTGTTAGATGCAGAATTGTTTTAATATTATAAAACACTTAGTATGCATGTAAATATACCTATTACTTTCTTGAAATATTTAGCAATAAACTATTTCAAAAATTCCTTGATTCTGGTTTGGGTCAAATAAGACACCTCTGAGTTTAAATTTACAGCCTCTTTTCTTGCTGTAAATAAATGGACCACCTATTTTCAACTGAGGAGCAAAGCATGATCCCAATAGGTAACTTAAAAATATCTTGATATAAATTGATAGCTAATATGCTGTAAACTATGAACTTAAAAGCATTATGTATATAATTTCAATATTGGTTGAAATAAATGCTACGCAATCTGAACTATTACCTTTTTCCCTGCTAAAAGGCATAGTTTGGAATCTCTGATATGTTTATAAACTATTAAGCGATGGAGACATTAGCTTCAGCTGAAATCTTTTTCTTTTGAACTTTTCTACAACACATCCAATTCTCATGCACTTTTGACTGTTTTTCTGTTTGAACCCTAAACCTCATACTCGACTTTCAGTTTTCAACTGTGGGACAATCCTCAAAGCCATTTTTTTAGGTACGGATTAGGGGTCCAAGGCAAAGAATTAAATACCATGTATTTATATTTATAAAAAAAAAACAGAATACTTCTTTTACGGTATTAATTGTTTAGATAAACAGCAGATGAAAGCTGTGAATTCTTAAAAAGTTATTTTTTATTGTTTCCATATATTTTGAAATATACATCAGCCATGTACACGTGTATGAGTAATTGTTGCAGTAAGATCAGTAGCTACCGTATGAGAACGTAAAACCAAGAATGAATGAAGCGATTATTACTTGCGCATACCACTCTGTCACTTTGCAGTAGCTTTTTTGTTTTTTTTTGGTTTAAATAATAGGCATCATCGCTTTTCAAGTCAATGTGGCAAGGCGATGCTATCTGCTCATTACTTTTGAGCGTCAATTTGGTTCTTATTTCAGGGCCAACGATCACCTCCAGATTACAGGCTTTGACTTTAATGATGCTGTCACTTACATTCATCGACTTTTCCCTTATTTCTACTAAAACAACTTTTCGATCCCTCCTGCTGTCAAAGTCTTGGCTTACGGAGATATTACACTCGTCTTTTTCAGGGCTCCAGCGAGGTTTCCTCATATACAAAGTTTACTTAATAAGTATGTGGCAATCTCCAACTTTCAGAATTATGATATATACTATATATATATATATATATAGAATGTAATGAACCATTGAATAAAACGAATACATCATACACCTTCGTAATCCCCTAAGCTTTTAAAAGCTCACGCTAATAAAGCGAGCTTCAATCAAATGCACAGATCAACTTCAAGAGACACAAAGTTCGGCTCGTTTAACAAGATTCAGTCTGGTCTGTCAATAACTTTGCTTGGCTATAAAAATTATGCCAACTACTGTTTATATCAACTTAGGTATTTTTTGAATATCAAATCAAGAGTATAACATAAGGTCATTATAGAACACGGCGCACATTGAACAACTTTCATATCTACTTGATGTATAAATCTATCCAATCTAGTATGTCGAGAAATTCATTTTATCAGAGAAATTGTACAAATACAAAGTAAAAACATAAACCAAATGGAAATAAAAGTAATTAATTATATAGCGAAAACTAATTGGCAGTGGATGAAGACCCAGAAGCTTCGGCATTGGTGGATTCAGAGGAGAGTGGTGTGGTATTATTTGCTGAACTTTGAGAACTAGCCATTTGCCAAGCAGGAATTCCTGCACGAGCTCCGCTATTGTTGATAGTGGCAGAAAGGCGAGATGATAAACCGTCAGTAGGAGACGCAACAGGCGCAGGTGTGGCAGGCGTAGTGGCAGCAGGAACAGGGGTTGCGGCAGCAGCAGTGGGAGTAGCTGGTTTGCTGGATACTTGATCGAGAACATTAGAAGTAGTACGGCGGCTCACTAAGAGTGACTTGAGAGACTTCATTTCGTTTTGGAGATCAAGTAAAACTGCATTTTGTGCCTCCTTGTTACGCTCCAAAGTCTAGTCAATCCAAGGTTTTAGCTTAAATACATGAACCGCTTCGAGCGCCATAGCCTTACCTTGGGAATCAGTTCCTTCAATGTGTCTATATCATCCTTCACATTCTTGAATTCCTCGTCTCTTTGTGAATCACCTTCTTTTAATTCCTTAAGAACAGTCTCTAGATTGGTGATGGAATCATCAACCTTCTTTGTTTGAGATGTGACAGTCGTGAGTGCAGTGTTGGTTTGGTCCTTGACTTCTTTCAACGAATCCTCAACTAGAAGAGACACAGTGTCAACTCTTATTGACATTGCCAATCATTAAATTCTTACCTGCTTGAAATTGAGCATCTAATTTCTCCTTGTCTTCTTCTAATTCTTTTTGCGTAGGAACCTGGAACCAAGGGCCAAAAAGACGCTATTGAAGTGTGTTTAACGATTCACTCTGACCTTTGTTTGTCCCTTAAAGTATCGACTTCACTAGTCTTACCTTGGCCAAAGTCCAAACACCATAACCAACACCACCAGCTAATACAGCAGCAATGAAAATATCTCTCCAATCGTAGGCAGGTCTAGGAGGAAGAGGAGGAGCATGCTGCATCATCGTCCCAGGCTGTTGAACCATAGCGCCCTGAGGCATGTTTGAAGCGGTTGTCGCAGCTGGCACAGTGGCAGCCTTACCATTTGCACGTGCCATTGCCTCTTCAATTTCTTCTGAAGTCATACCTTTGGATTCCAAGAAGGAAACCTTCTTTGCCAATGGAGCCGATTGAACCTTTGGATCAGACAAGAAAGAGATGGCCGATGTTATGAGTTCTTCGCGCATGATCAATTCAAAGAAAAATTTCTGTTTGTAAAAGAACAAAAGGAAAAAGAAAAATGTCCATTTAAATTGTGGGGACCCATTTCAATAAATGCTTACCAATATTTTCACACATTATTTACACTTAATAGGGTGTTTTGAATAACCGAATGATGAGAGATATAGATGTTTGCCTCAATGATATAATAAAACATAGCCAGCTTCCATTCGATAACGTCTCCGTGGAGTCTATTGAGCACTAAATTTGTATGAGTGCAATGCCATATCAAATTTTGGATACTTATTTTATTTTGAGCAAAATTATAGCTATTATGGCATTGCAAAAAGCTTTTCTCCAGAAAATAAAGTTCACAGTTTACTATAGATTGAGCAACATTATCAATAGGTCTGTCAAACTTGCATCTATTCAATCGCACAATCATAGATTGGTAGTGCCATTCATTTCGACTGAGTAAGCTGCCATTATCAAATGAACCTGATCGCAAGTGCGCGGTGATCGCAGTCAATAGACATTTCAAGTGAGGAACGCAGCTTGTTCTTCATCAGCGTATTGTCACCATCCACAACAAACAGCAGCAGATTCAACATTGGACATCCGCTCGCCAATTTATTATCACAAGTTGAAAAGGTCGAATACTTTTCTCTTAATTCTTTACGTCTGCTACGACTTGGTGTGTTCACATTGATCATGGCAAAGGGAAAGAGAATTTTAGCTTGTGAAAGTAATGTGGGCGAAATGGCGCGCGTTTTAATGGGCATTGGTATCTAATTTTTTTTTTCTTTTTTTCAACATGCGTTTAGATGAAAACGCTCTGAGAAAGAAGGCAAGACAAAGTAAAGAGCACAAGCAAAAAATAAATTCAGCAAATTTAAAGTCTTTAACATCTTTTGATCTTGATTTTTGCTAGACTCTGATGTATCATTATCAAAGGAAAAACCTGTAAAAGAAAGAACCAAGCTTGCCCTCATGAACTTTATGTAACAAGCCACTCTCTCTCTCTTTTTTTTTTTTTTATAAATAGGAAGGGATCAAGAATATCAAGCGAGCCATAACACCACCTTCAGATCCATCAGTTGTCCCACCAGTCAATGTGGATACAGTCATATATGGTCCATTTGAAATGAAAGCCTGGTATTACTCGCCTTACCCGCTAGATTTTGGAGCCTACATCGAGAAACTCTATATTTGTGACAACTGTTTGCGATACATGCTACGAGAAGCTCAATTAGTAAATCACAAGGTATGAGTAGCTTAAAAGACTTAGTATCTGCGATTAAGGTGTAAAGAACCTAGGCGGTATGCAAAGTGCGAAAACCACCAGGAAGAGTGATTTATACAAACGGTGCGATTAGAGTATTTGAGATCGACGGGCACGAACACAAGGTATGTCATGTACAAGTTTGTGTAAAGGATGCAAATGGCTCATTCTTGGGTGCAGTTGTATTGCCAAAATCTATGCTTAATAGCCAAGCTGTTTCTCGACAACAAGACACTCTACTTTGATACCGACGGATTCAAGTTCTATGTGCTTACTGAACGCGATCTCAAACACAAATCGCTTGAGCGCATGGTTGGCTACTTTTCTAAGGTAGTGGCAGCACGGTTTACTTTGATACTGTGCTTGTAAGCTGATTTCACTGTAGGAAAAAGTGTCTTATGACAATTATAATCTTGCCTGCATAATGACATTACCATCGCATCAAAGAAAGGGTTACGGTAGACTTTTAATTGAACTAAGTAAGCGGTTGGTAATCACTGATCTGAGCATGCGATTTATCGAGATTGGATAGGCTATGAAATATCAAAACATGAAGGTAAAACTGGCTCGCCTGAAAAGCCCTTATCTCCATTAGGCAGTCTTGGCTACAAATCATACTGGGGATCCGCTTTGATGACCACATTACTTCATTTCCGTGGCGATGTTACTATTGAGGAGATTGTCAACAAAACAGCCATCCATGAAGAGGATATCATCAACACGCTTTCAAGGCTGAATTTACTAACTTATCGTAAGCCAATGGAAGATGAACGTCAAAACATATGTATTACAGAGGAAATGTTGCAGGAAACAATTGTAAGATTCAACATTAACCTGGGTCGTCAACTAAATCCAAAGAATATCAGATGGAAATAAACCTATAATGCTCTACACAAAAACAGCTATACTTTTTTTCTATTGGGTAAATCAAAATTTGAGTTTTTTGAGTGTTATTCTACACTTCCATATTTTTGCTTCCTTCTTTTCGTTTCTCTAAACATTTGACCATGGTCGAAGCTAGTATCACTAGGTATTATACACTGGAGGACAAGGAGTACTATGCTCCTTCTTATTATCCAAGAAACGACTATAAAAATTATGAATCTGCAAAGACGCCAATAGTTATTGACAATGGTTAGTGAGGACTAGGCCTATACCTCAACTTTATTAACCGCATTTATTTGTAGGCTCTAGCCATTGTAGAGCTGGCTGGTCTTCAGAATATGAACCCGCATGTACGTTGGATGCAGTACCCATACACGTAGCCATCTAACATTTAGTACAGTGCTCTTTGATAATGTTGTGTCGAAATATAGAGATAGACGACTTAATCAAAGCGTGTTGGCAGTAGGCATGGACGCGCTAGCTGACCCTGCAGCCAAATCAAACGCTCGCTCACCTTTTGATAACAACATTGTTTGCGATTTTGAAAAAATGGTAACGAATTAGTTTGCACATCGACTGCCAATGACTGACAGCAATGGATACAGGAATATATCTTAGATTACATATTCGTAGTACTCGGCATTAACACACCCACTGTCAATCATCCCATCGTTTTAACAGAGCCTCCATGCGTACCTCAGTATAGTCGCACTCGTAACGTATAGAATGGTCAATGTGCAATATTTGACATTTAAGCCATTGTATTTTTCTTCCATAGGCATGACTGAACTATTGTTTGAAGGTTATCAAGTGCCTTCTGTTGCGTACGGTATCGATTCGCTGTTTAGCTACTATGCCAACGGCGGGTCCCAGGATGACGGCGGTATTGTTATAGCATCAGGCAACTCTACAACACACATCATTCCTACACTGAGCGGAAAAGGCATCTTGTCGAAGACCAAGCGAATTGCGTATGGAGGCACTCAATCATCCGAATACATGCTGAAATTAATGCAACTCAAATATCCAACTTTTCCAACAAAAATGACAAACACGCAGGCTGAAGAGCTTGTTCATCAGCATGCGTTTGTCTCACCAGATTACCAAGCAACGCTAAAGAAACTAGAAACGAAAGAGTGCTTTGCTGAAATGGACCGTATTATCCAGTTCCCATACACAGCTCCTGTTGTTGAAGAGAAGTCTGAAGAAGAATTAGAGAGACAAGCAGCCAAAAGGGAAGAGAATTCAAGGCGATTGCGCGAGGCAGCTGCAAAATCACGCTTAGACAAATTAGTAGCTCGTGAGCAGCAAATGGAAGCTTTCACCAACTTGAAAAATGCAAAGGGAACCGTAAAAAAGGTCGATTGGGTGGTAAGCTTGACTTGATGGATCAAAATCATTTGTATACTCATCAATGCGTCATCTAGGCACAACTAAAGGAGGCCGGGTTTAAGGACGAAGCTGATTTAGACGACACTCTGAAGCAATTAGATAAAGCCATTCAACGTGCACGCAACAAGGAGCTTGGCATTGAGGAAGTGGAGGAAAAAGAGGCACCTATCACAACGTTAGTGGATATTCCAGACGAACAATTAGATGAAATGGAAAAAAAGGAAAAGAGAAAGCAAAAGCTGATGAAGGCTAATTACGATGCACGCCAAAGAGCCAAAAGAGCAAAAGAGGAAGCACGCTTGAAAGACGAAGAGGCAGCCCGCATTGAGGAACAAAAACGTTGCGATAATCCTGCCGAATGGATAGAAGAAATCAAACAAAAGAGACAATATGTGGTTGATCGTTTAAAGCAGCGTAAACGGTTGGCTTCTGAATTAGCAGATCGTAGATCCCGTGCCTCGCAGCAGCGTATGAAGTCGATTGCAAATTTAGCAAGTGACGACCCGAAGAGTAAGCGTAGAAGAAAGGGCAATGACGAAGATACATTTGGTCAAGATGATGATGACTGGGCCATTTACAGAGAAATCAGTAGAGAGGATGAATCAGATGAAGAGGAGGAGGATATGTCTGAGCTGAATCAATACGAAAGTTTGCTGTTACAATACGATCCTGCGTTCTTGCCAGAGCATTCATATGAAAATATGTCTTCGCCTACCAATACATTACTACATCTTTTATCAAGAGGCGTTTATCCACCCTACGACCCTACCGATATGGAACAGAGTTATCAGCTGCATGTCAACGTCGAACGTGCTCGTGTTCCTGAAGTGCTATTTCAACCTAGTATTATTGGACTTGACCAAGCTGGTTTAATCGAAACTGTGAATGATATTGTCAAAACTTTTGATGGTAGCCAAAGAGAGAATTTAATGAAAGTATGATTTACGATACTTCTTGTCAAAATAGCATACTCAAAAGTCCTTCCTTCTTGTTTTTTAGAATATCTTTTTGACGGGTGGCTTCTCTCAATTACCTGGATTATCCGAGAGAATCCATTCATCGTTAAAATCTATATATCCAGCGAATACTAAAATCAAGGTGAAAAGAGCAAGAGATCCTGTGTTGGATGCTTGGAAAGGTGCTGCCATGTTTGCTCAGGATGAGACCAAGACTCAATATTTTGTCTCGAAACGTGAATACGAAGAATATGGTTCGGATTATATTAAAGAGCATGGCTTTGGGAACATAGTTCAAAAATAAAGTTATTATTCACATCATATTTTCGAGCCATGCATAAAGTATATTTATTTCTTTTGCTTTTTGATAAAATTGATTTGGTACATACCTTTTGTGCACCTTTGGCAGAGAGGTACATCAGATGCTGCCTTATTTACTAAACATTTTCAAATTGCCATAGTTGCTCCTTGGCTTACTGGTTTAGTTAGTACAAGCTATCTGCAAAAGCAGTTTTATTTTTCATTATTTACCATAAATGTCATATATTGGCTGATAACTTGTGCTAAAATAACTGTAAAACCGCAATCTAACTTGGAAAACTTAGCATTGACTTGGCATTA
This sequence comes from Parasitella parasitica, assembly GCA_025201805.1. Classification (NCBI taxonomy): domain Eukaryota; kingdom Fungi; phylum Mucoromycota; class Mucoromycetes; order Mucorales; family Mucoraceae; genus Parasitella; species Parasitella parasitica. The sequence goes on from MU619250.1 coordinate 162,763, forward strand.
CATTGATATCCATTTTTTTCATCGATATTTATAGAGTTATCAGATGATATCACAAATTTACATGTCAAAATTACGTATAATTGATGATAGGCTGCGGTAAAGAGCAGATCAAAGCCTTTCTTATGCGCCACCAGATCAGGTATGATCATCGCTACCTGAGCATAACTTTGACTTTCTTTGGGTAATGCGTCTATCAAAAGTCATGTGCAAAAACAGTTGATTTTTTTATCATTTATCATAAATATTGATTAAATTGACCGTAAAAACGAGATTTAACTTGGAAAACTTGGCATTGACTTGGTGCTATATCTGAAAAACACATTTGTATGTATGACGCTTTTATTGATATTTATTATCATTTGGAACAAAAAGTTTTGATATATACTTAAATACTGGCAAGAGACTTTTTTGATGAAGATCGAAAGAAAGCCTGTCTTATTCCGTACAATTTTCTAGGCTTCGTGATTACGATCTTCTAAAAAAAAATTGGGAAGCCATGTAATTGAAGAGTTTCAAGCGCTATCCTTTATTTTTATTTTTTAAGTTTCAGTTCATAAGACAGATGTAGCCTCGCTTGAAGATTTTCAACGTCGACAGGTAATTCTCTCGCATGGAGTCTGCATAATTAGGACTCAAGGCAATTAATTGACTTTTTTAAGCAGCAAAAAAGTAAGTGTGTGCATTATACGGTACTTGACACATCCAAGGGATTGACCAGAATTTAATGCAAACGAGGAATATAATAAAGGATACAGTCTTTGGGGGGGGTGTTTTGGTTTTTTTTTGGTAGCTAGGCTCACGCACACTCATAATTTCTCAAATTCGTTCAACATTTGATAAGCTGAGAGAGTGCAAGCATGCAGTATATGTATATATATGTATAAATGATTACCAAGCATCAAACATAAGATGACTTGACTTTACAGGATTGCTTGTAGGTGCATCAGAATCGCTCTTGTTACTAGATCCACTAGCATTCAGTAACCCACTGCTTGCCCTCTCTTCTTCCTCTGTCACAGTCGACATGGAGATGTTCTGCAGACGATGCAGCAATGGTGGCGAAAGTGGAGTAGGCGTTAATTCAAGAAAATGCTCATTGACCCGATTGTTAGTAGCATTAGGAGGCGAAGTAGCGGCAGCAGCAGTCGCAGCAGCAGTAGAAGAAGAACTGATGCTGTTTTGGTTGCTGAAAACAAGGTTGTTGCCGCCACTGCCATTGTATCTAAAAATGTCGTGCTGTTTACTGGGTGATGGAGAGGAGGATGCACCAGAAGACTTGTTGGTAATGAATGAAGGTGAATGAGGAGGTGGGGGCCCTTCAAATTCCAATTCACTCATTTTGAACACAAGCGAGTCGTCGTCATCCATCAGTGAACTATTGTTCGCTCTTGTAGGCCCGCTCGAAGCATTTGCATTGTCCTGTATCAGACTATTGTCGCTGCTGTCCATAGTAGGCTGTGATTTCTGCGATTGGTATCCTGCAGACCTTCGCTTCTGTTGCTGCTCCTGCTGTTGCTGGTATTGCTGGTGTTGCTGCTGCTGCTGCTGCTGCCCTTCGTCTCGTGGCATCGGCTGATTATAAGAGATGGGAGTACCTGTTGCCCTGCCACCAGTATGGCCTGTTGTTGCTGCTGTTGCTGTATTTTTCAATATGTTTAAATTCTGGTTATGGTGACCCTGAGGGTAAGTAGAGAACGCAGACATGTCGTTATTTCCTGATCCATACGACGAAGAAACAGAAGCTTCTCTTCTACCCTGACGTCGACGAGAATCAAAATCTGGGTCATCATCGTCATCGTCAGTATGCTCTGGATGGTGAGATCCTTCGGCTGGATGAAGCCTTGCCAGACGCAGAGCGTTTTGTGGGTTTGTCAAGGATCGGAGCTGAGGATAACTACGAGGTATGTGAACAGGCGACGCTGATCTTTGCTCGGCATGCAAAGGAGAAGGTATAATAGGTTGATAGGAGCGGCCCGTAGAAGAAGTAGATGAAACAGGTGAAATCCCAGTTACTGGATCATGATGTTGAGATGAAGTCGAGGCACTTCCGGCCCCAACACCAGCGCTGCTAGCACTAACATTGCCTATCAACATGCTGGATGTTAGAGAATCTGAAAGAGAGTTGTGGGTTTCTCGCAGGCTCTGAAAATGGGACAAGGCAGCTTTTTTTGTCATAGATGCATTCATCATCATGCTACTACCGCCTCCAGCACTACTCGCACTGTCTGATGCAGAAGACAGCATTTGTGTAGCACTATTACTACGCTGCTCTTGAAACAAGTGCAACTCATGATTAGAACCAACTAATCTAACAAAGTCCCTCAAGCCGTCATCATCATCGTCGTGGTCGTCATACTCAGCTTTCACATTGATTGAGCTATGATCACTAGCACGAGACCATCTTCTCATCATACCTGTACTAGAGGGAGAGTCTGCTGTTGCTGATGCGGTGCGATTCGTCGGACTCGATTTATATTTATCAAAACTGGATGAAAACTCGATTTTTTTACCAAACGATCCACTATCGACAGGTCGAGATTTCTCTGACGAAACAGTGGAAGAGAAGTGTCTGGTAGAGCCTCCACTTCCAGCGCCTGAAACTGTTGTTTGACAAAAACGCTTAGGACTCGCTTTATGCAGTTTAGCAATGCAAATACTTACAGATGGATTCTGCTTGGGGCGACGATGAAAGAAATGGAGACTTGAAAGGAGATACTACAAATGGGGCGGATGCTCGACGATTAGATGATGTATCTCCTGTAGACTCGGCAGTGTTTCGAGAGCCGCTACTGAAAGGTTTAGACATTGACGAATCCGTTGGGGCGTTTTTCGACATTGTTGTATGTGGAGAAGGTCTAAAATTATCATTTGTTGGTGATTGCTTCATAGCCGTTTCCTGTATACGGAAGAAACTGTAAATACTTGGCTGATCTCTTGTTACGTGCTTAAAGCAGGGTACTGTCCTTACCAGTTTTGACTCCAACGAAGCCCTTGGCGATGATCTAGCAAACATGGACACAGGGCGAGCTGATGTTGCTACAGACGATCTAAAATATTCGTCTGAATCCTGCTGTCGCTGCTGTTCCTGCCTTTGTTTTTGCTTTTGCTTCTGTTGCTGGTATTTAGCCATTGTAGGAGTGAAGAATTGTTCATCCATGTCTATGAACTGAGCACTTAAATCCCGTTCGGAATCTTCAATCCTAAAATCACAGTTCCTTCGATACTTCACATTCAATTTAAAAGTTCTACACATATATGACATGTACAGAAACAAAAACAAAAAGAAAAAAGATCAATAAATGTGTTGTTTACATGTAAACAATGTTTTGATGATCTTCTTAATTTACCCAATCGGTGTAACAATATCGTTGAATTCGTAAAACTTGGTAGGCTTTCGAGCATCGCTTTCGATGATGGATGTGTCTAGTGGAGAATACGAGTTAATGGATTGGCACTTGTGATGTCAAATGTCCCCTATTTACCAAGCGATATTTCTGTCGATTTCCCATGCAATGACGAAGTTGATAATCGATATCCTATAGATAGTGAATTTGTTGAGTCGTTTGTCTTGTGTAATGCACGAAATAGGTCGTAGCTCGGCAATAATCGACAAAGTGAATGCAACGATCGAAAAAACACAATGGATCTTTTGTAGAGATTTGGCAAATCGACAGCATATTCAGGAAACGGATGTCTGATGAAGGGGTTGGACGAACAAATCTTTAAAGATGTAGAGAGCACTTACTTTAGACTTAATTCCCATGATTCAATCAAGATACGGTCTATATGGTGAGCATCCGCAGTCGTGAGTTCAACACATCCCCACCTTAGATTATCATCTGCCACTACCAGGGATTGATTGTGAGAGAGTCTCGATGTATCCAAGTAAATGTCCAATATCATAGGTGGAGGCTCTTTTTCTTCCGTTGATTGAATGGCCATCGTTCTCCAGTATTTCAAATCTTCTCGTAGCAATTCGATATCTTCTGTTGCTATATTAAACTTTTCCTTGTGTGAATATTGTGCTAGCAAGCGTCTTTCTTGTTGTGAATTTACCCATTTGTTCATCTTTTTGTTCGATGAGGATCCTTTTGTATTGGCTGTTTTGCTATATCTTGTATCATTACAAGGAGTACATCGTGCCTGAATAACAATTTGTGCAGTCTTTGTATAAAAGTTCTACATAGAAATGGTGTTGAGCTGGGCATTGATGAGATTTTTACAGTGGTCGTACCTGAATGATTTGATCTAGTTTTGAATTACGCGTACTCGCTGAAGATGTAGATGGGCCGCTTGGCGCAGCAGGTGTTTGTTGCCGATAAGAGGTCATTATTCAATAATTCGCATATACAAGTATATACAGAGCTAGAGAAATTAACAGAGAGATGCAGTTAGATACGCATGGATATGTGATGCTTTGCTATCGTTCCAGTACCTTGATTTACTTCTTAATTCCTTTCTTTCTCTAATGGAAAGAAGGAAACTTGAGAGAGAAAAAAGGGACATTTATTTTCTGGTAAGAACAACTTTATAAGCAACCCTCACGTGCGAATCAAGAAAAGATAGATAAACGGATTTCATGCCTCGAGCTATTCACTAATTGGTTGCTTGAGACTACACAGCGCCCTACTATTTCAAGGCGCCTCCACCCTCGCTTTTCATTTTTCCTATTATTATTATTATTTTTTTTTTTTGTAATACACAATGGATAACTCAAGGTTCAACCAAGCCGAACAAGCTCAAATCAATGCGATCGTGGAGCAGAAGCAAGTAGGATGAATAAAAATACACTCTAAAGCCAATACTCTAACCACTGCCAATAACATGTAGGTGACAGATTTCATGAATCTTTTTACAGGCGTCGTTGATCGTTGCTTTAGAGAGTGTGCTAATGACTTCACCACCAAAGCAGTTACTGGTAGAGAAGTATGATCACCAGCGGCTCAGTAGGTTAACGCCATCATACTTATCGTCATCACTACGTAGGCTGCTTGTGTGCAAAGGTGTGCTGATAGATTTTTAAAACATGCTGAACTTGTGGGAGCAAAATTTGCAGAACTGTCTCAAACTGTAAGTCTATAAATGACATTTGCCTTTTTTGAACCCCTTGTCGATTTTCAAAGTTTTGGACCTCTTGATTGATTTAAATGCGTGATCTTTGACATCTCACAAAA